>JAIPRM010006681.1:0-18288 GCA_025469315.1 Stegophylla sp. TES_Ste_2020 | reverse complement strand
AAAAAATTATTGATCGAAACTTTTGGACAAGTATTTCTATACGAAAAGTTGTACACAGAAAAAAAAAAATAAATAAATATCATTGTAAAAACACTAGCTTCTTCACTTCATTCAGAATCTAATACATTAATAATTAATATAAGTTAAATATTTTGGGCAGTTATTATATTTTTTATTTATTTATTTTTTTTTTTAATGTTCATTAATAAATTAAAATATTATACGAATAACGTGATTATTATAAAATATCACAAAGATATATACAAATAACATAACATTTAATTTATGTTTTATTTAATATGTTATAATGTCGTCTCTGCGACGAACTTGATTGAGTTAAATTATTCATGCGCTAAAATGTACTTGCAATCAAAATTTTTTTTTCAAAATTCATTTTTCTAAAACGATGTGTCCATATATCGTTCACCAGAAACAAAACCGAATAGTAGGATTAGTCAAACAGAACGTTAACCCCACAGTACTTTGGTAACGCTATTTTCTGCATGATGAAAAAAATTCCACAATACTGAAATTTTAAATTTATACCCAAACGCTTGCCAAGTCGGGGTCGGTATGTACATTTTCTTGATTTTTTTAACAAAGTTAAATTTTTTCTTAACTCGGTTTATTATGAAACTCTTCCCTGCACTTCCCCTTGACTATGTGACCCTTATAAGACCAAAAGCGACTAAATCCGTTTCCCAGTTTTGGAATTAAAATAAAATCTAACTAAAAGTTTGTATTTTATTATTTTTTATTTTTTCATATTTTGTATCTGTTTGACAAGCGTTTTCTAATCGACCAACTTTATAGCTCTTAAAGTTCAAAAGAAGTTTCGGGTTTTGAAATTTCAGGGTCAATGTTTTTCTCATTTTTACAGTGTTACTATAATGTAATTGTACTATTTGGGAAAGATCTATTTTCTTAATAACTTATAATATTAAAGCAAACCTAATCATCCATCTACCAATAAATTATTACAGAGTTAAATTTTTAAACTTTTCCGAATTACCCCAAAATCTTGAAGTTTTGAAAATTCCAATTTTTTTTTTTTTTTTCATTTATATCAACATGCTTACTTGATCAAAAATCAAGTAAATAAAACATATATTTAAATTAAATACACTTTGGTCCAAAATATTTATTTATTTTTACTATGTTTAACTTTTTGACTGTAGGAATATATTGGCCTCATGTCTCAGGCTATTAGCGGTAAATTAATAAATAATAATAAACGTTTTACTTCTACGTCATGATAAATTATTCATTTTATAAAGCGAAAAGCTTTTGTATATCTTGGTGTGTATTGCAAACTAAACTGTCATTTTTTATAAGTGTATTCAAATGGATTTTTATCTCGTAAAAAAATAAATAAAAAACACCTACCTACCAAATATATTCTCAATGTTCTCCCGGTCGATTTCGTCCGGATATTATTACCAGGTGAATGAATAAAGTATGATATTAATCAATTCGCAAAAAAAAAAATAAATAATAAATGATAACCATTTTTCTCTTATCTGCGTTTAACGTGTTAACCACAAATGTTATAATCGAATCTTTAAAAAAAAATTCTTGCGACCGTTATTCATAATTATTTCAATATTGTTACTCAAGCCGCGTTATTATCAAAATATACACGTGCAGAATATATATATATAGGATACATAAAGAATTTTTTACCTCTATAAAACTGTAAAAAAAAAATAATAATAATAATACTAAAAATGAAGTAATAAAACACCAAAAATCAAGAAATAGTTTAAATAGCAAAATAAATTTCGTGCATCTCATTCTATGTAGAATACATTGCATTTATTTCTTCCATAGCTACTTTTTTGATTGATAACAGAAAAAAAAATGTAACGCCTACAAAATCCGAATCCTAACTAAAATAATATTATTATTATATCCTGATTGACCTTTTCAAAATGGAACATGTTTTGAAAAAAAAGATTTAAAAATATTATTTTAAAGTAAAAATAAAGTATTAAAAATCCAAAATAGTTAAAAAAAAAAAGAAGTAGATTGTGCGAATTGCATTGTATATGTACATAAATCGAATTTACAATTGAATGTCTGATTAGAAAAAGGTTAATGTTCCAAAAATACGTAAAATAAAATTGGATAAAGCATAAATGTTTTTTTTTTCTAAAACTAATTGATTATTAATATCTATTTTTTTTTTTTTTTTTTTGAGGTTAAAGCTTAGGTACTGAAGTATATTGTGTACACAAGTTTTCAATTCGAGTAAAAACGAAGGAAATAAACAGTTTTTTTTTTTTTTGATTTCCCATAAATTAGATTTTTGGAATATTAACCTTTTTCTAATCAGCCGTTCAATTGACATTGCTTCGTTTTAGACCAATAGCAAAAGAAAGCAAAATCCAAACTCTAATCATTATGTGTTAAGTAGTAGGTTGTATACATTGAATGCGAAAACTTGATTATTAAATATTAAATGATATTATAACCGCGTTGGCCGTTGCCTAAATGACACTTGTTCGAGTCGTTTTTGAAAATCACGCACACCTTTAGACGAAACGTACCACAAAAGGTATCATCGTATCACCGTTAATCATAAACATTAATTATTTCTAATTTAACATTATATTTCTAAAGTTTAATCGTACTGTTGATTTGTGTACGCAACGAACGAATGCAAATTTTTTTTTTAATTATTACCAAAATTTCCTGCCGGTAAACGTAAGTATATCGCAGTCCCAAGAAATGGCTTATGCATTATTCCACGTGTTCAAAATAAACTAGACCACTTTTCTATTCACTACACACGGCCAATGGGATGTATGTTGTTAAATGGCTATTAATCATACTTAAAACGTTAGAATGTCAATTATTGTTATTGTGCGCGTCCGTTGACTCATATACACGATTCGTACCCACTGTATGTGTATATGTGCACACTGCACAGAGAAAACATATTTATTGGCCCGAGTTTCGACGGCGATTTTCCATTGTCGTCCCATTTCGCGTTTACATAAAATATAATATTATTAAATCAACCGTCAACGCACTCGTGACTCGAGCAGTTTATATTCGCTCTTACGGAAACGGGTCTTTTCGTACAATCGTTCGAGTTCTGCCTGCAAATACGCAACACGTATCTAACAAATTGCCATATGTATAGTATTATACTATTGTAGGATCAAGACGAGCGAGTGAAGATCCAGAGATTGCTCGTGAGGGGTGCGATTTGATATAAAACATTATACACATATTTAAAGTATGATGAGTGCGATGAGAGTATTCTAAGATTCGATATTTTTACAATAACGATTATTATTTTTATTTTTTCTTATAGTAAAACTTAACCAGAAGTTTCTCAAATTTCTCCCACCAACTTTTTGAATCAGAATTTGGTTCTAGATGACACTTTAGAGAGGTTATTTTTTGAAATAGATTTTAATAGCTTTTTCAAAATTTGAGATAAACTACCTGAATTTTAGCAAAAATGCCTTAAAAACATTTTTTTTTTTCATACAATTTTATGAAAATTTAAATGTAGACAAACAATATTATGAAAAATATTTTGCTGAAATAGAGTTTTTAATAATAATTATTTTTTTTGTAATTTTTTCTTAACTTTTTTTTCTGATTAACAATTTTTTTTCCTTTTCTCAGTTTTTTGCCTGTTTACAGTTTTTTATGCTATTCATTATTTTATATACTTTTTTTTCTCATAAAACTGACAATGATTATTGCGTATCGACTGAAGCAATGCTCAGAATCGTTTTATTAAAATAAATGTTAACTTGACGTTTTTATTTAAAAATTTAACTGAAAAAATTAATTTTTTTGAATAGTCGAACTTTGAAGCTCTACACTACACAAACGCGGCTCATTTTATGGATATAATTTGATAAACTATTTTTATACAATCGCCCTTCAAGACAATCACTATATTATATGTTATAATTTCTTGAAAAATAGTATGAATATTGCGATGATAAAATAATAACTACGTTTATAAGGTTCTAAAACCGTAATACGACATTGCTTCGTGATTAAAGCTAAACGGGGTATTGGCGCAAGACCTGTTGACATTTTTTATATTAGGAGCATTTATGTCATTTTTGGCTGGGGGGTACTGCGATCAAAGTCTGCGCGCGCTTATACAAATATATATTTTTTTTTTTACAGTAAGATTCTTTGTAATCCCTCGGTGAGGGACAACGCTCGTGTATTTTTGTTCGTTTTTTTTTTTTTCACCCGTCGAATTCGGCCGCGCGGTGGCGACGGGCTAGTTGCCAACTTCGGTAGCTGCGACTGCCCGGAAAGAGACGGAAACGATTTGGTTTTTTATACATATAATATATATATATATATTTTTTTTTTATTATACATGTCTTTTTGACATGCAAAAGCGTACGTTTTTGTTTCCAAACCATTTGCCGCGCCGGAGGTCGACGGCGCAAACGGACGTGTCTGGTCGTAGTCGGTTCCGCCGTTTTCTCATTTTTAACGCCCGAGTTCCGTGCGGAGGTCAAAGCGTGCGGGGAGGTGTACGGGGCGAGATGAATCTGTAACCGTGGACCGGGACGTTAATTTTAAATAAATATGAGACTGCGACATTATCACCATCACTACACTACGCAATGAAGCCATCTGCAGAGTCTTGTATAGAGTATACTCGTATCTGTACAGTGTGCATTGGACATTTATTTATAATCTAGTTGTTGAGGTAGAATTTACATTTTTACATATATTTGTGTCTATACAGCATGTTGAATTTGTTCTTAATATTTTAGATTCTGAACGAAGTGAAGAAGCTAGTGTTTTTACAATGATATTTTTTTTTTCTGTGTACAACTTTTCGTATAGAAATACTTGTCCAAAAGTTTCGATCAATAACTTTTTAAAACCGGATTTGCCTCTTAATTGTACTTTAAAGAGGTCATTTTTTGAATTTCTCAATTCTTCAATTTTTTTTTTTTTTTGGAAAAAAACTACCCAAAATTTGACAAAAACTATTCGGAAACCATAATTTTTTGATCCGAATTTTATGAACATTTAAACATAGATAGAAAATAATATACGAAAAATTTTGGCGCAAGAAAATTTTGAAAATGTGAAAAAAATTTTTTGGACATTTTTCTAACATTTTTTTCCTAATTTATTTTTTATGTTATTAACTTCTCTCGTTCAGAATCATTTTATTGAAAAAATGATTTATGGTTTCTTTAAAATTAAATACACCCGTCAAGAGAATCCCACCCATCGTGTGAAGTACACCCATCGTGCGAAGTATGTTCGGCTTTTTTGAATGTGGCATTTTCGGAAATCAGTTCATTTTTAGAAAAGGGGAAATTTGAATTTTCTTACAGGCAAAAAAAAAAGCTCTTTCAAGATAATTTAAAGCCAAAAATGGTAGTTGGAATTGTCCATTTGAGAAAACTCAAAAAGCTCTAATATCCTGTGGCTAAAAATAGCAAAAAATTGACATTTTTTCCAGTAAAAATTTAGTTTCTTTAGTGTTTTAAATCGATAAAATAAAAAAAAAAAAAAAAAACATAGAAACAAATTTACATATTACGCAGAGTTCAATCGAGACGTGCAAAACTGGTCTCGGGACACCCTGTACTCCGCAAGCATATAAATTACGTCGGGCGCGACGACGAACGTAAAAGCCGATGACCGCGGCCGCGGTGACGGTCGGATTAAATTAATGGCCGCGTCGCCCGCGAGTAAAGTGTTCGCGGCGGCGTTTTTCTTCGCGCGGTTCACACGTAATTATAAAAGAACACGGGGGCTTTGTGCGCGCATCTTCCCCTCACTGGTCGTCCTTCCTGTGTGCACGCTAGTACTACATTCGTTTCTCTTCAAACCTCCCCTTTGAGACCGCCAACACCGTCACGCGCACACTGTATACTATCTCTCTCACACACACACACACACACACGCCCACGCGTTAAATAATATAAATATATTACACTACACACAACAAACACTGTAGCTGTTGCGGTGCGGCACAAACATCGTTAGTTTTCCATCACGGTAAAACGACCGCGACGGCGGCTTACATTGTACATAAGACAACCGCCACGTTATTTATTCTCGTTCGCTTCCGGCTTCCCCGGGTTTTTGGGGGTGAATTTTAATCGCGCCTGCGATTTTAACGAACCGGCGATTTCGGCGACGAAACAATAGAGGAGACGATGACGTGACGTATTTCCCGGAGCCACGACGGTAGCGATTATTAGTGCGATATACGCCAAATAGGGGGGAGGGGGTTGGAGACAAGGGGCTCGGGGATGAGTCATACCCAGTGATGGGTCAAATTTCAAGTATTAGTAATGAAATCGAGGGTAAATTCCTAAAATCAATTATAAATTCCCAAAAAATTTCATAGAAAACACCCCTAGCCATTCACTTGTTCAATTGAATTATTTTCAAAACATAAATTATTATAATGATTTTATTTTCAGACACATTATATCAACGTTCTATAGTATCAATATTTGCCTCAGAAATCCTATAAAACTTAATGTTTTTGAATAAAAGATTCTTACAAAAAGAAACAAATATGATTAAAATAAATCAACAGTTCTCTTAGTACGCTCGGAATCTAAACACAAAATTCTTCAATCTATTTCACTAAATAGTTAAAATAGGATTAAATAAATAATTTTATATTTATGTGCGTTCAAGTGAACCAAACAGAAAGGGCCAATTGATATAGTGAAAAAAAAATAATAATAATAGTCCCATTTAGGAAAAAAAATGTTTTGGGAACATTCTCTATAAATTCCGGAATAAAATTTCTTTCTTATGGAAACATTCTAATGTCATTAGTTAAATTCCACTCACCCAACCACTGAAATTCAAAATTGACGAAGACCTAGGAAATTTTGTGTGTAAATTACCAAGTAGACCTTTGCTTTAGGGAAATTTTCAAAAAGTTAATTTTTTTAGATTTTTCGAATTAATGACTTTCGTGTAAATTCATAGCATCTGTCCTTAGAGCATTTTATGAAAAAATGTACATAAGGTATATCTTTATAGTTTATACATTTAAATTATAAACAACTAAAAGTTTCGAAAAAAAGGTATTCACCACATTTTATTTTTTGATTTTATAACACATACCTACATATTGATATTATCAATAGATATCACTTTAAATATATGTTACTTATCATATAACAGTTTATAAAATTATACACAAACCATACTATACTATAGTTACGTGCTATCCGGTATTAATTTTTGAGTTACCAGTCCTTATTAGTTAAACATTTTTATTTTTGTAATTTATTTTAGTCTCTATTTATCATCAAAATTATAAATTCAAAATTGTAGAAATATTTAGATTAATAATAGAATTATTTTCTACAAATATTGCGGTGCTTTTATATTCGACATAAGTATTATCTTGAAGTTATGCGCAAACCAAATACTGACCGTAATCGTATGGAAAATTCATTTGTTCGATTTCTCAGTATCACTATGACTTTTCAACAAATTTTCTGGTGATTGTAGAAAAGGGAAAACATAACAATAACCGAACATTGGGGTTGATAAACTGTGCTTCAAGGTCCCTTATTGTAATGTATTACATCTATATTTATGTCGGTACTGAAAATCTTGACAAATAATTTCGAAGTAAATGAAAACAATTTCAATTGAAAATAAAATTTCAGGTTTCGCCCTTTATCATTTTTTTTTTTCTTACACTACTCTGCAAATATCGCTTGTACGAAACCATACTTTATACAGAGAGTTTACAATACCACATTGTATTTTATGCTATTTATATAACTACAGTTTACTGCATTATCTCACATATCTAATTATAATAAACGTAATTTAACGTGTAACAAGGGTTGAAAAGTTTTATTCGTTTAATGCAATATTTAAAAATGAAAATATTATTAAAACTTTTTTAAACAATTAACAATTTTAAATGATTATTTTTTCAATTGCTAACAATGATTTCTTTTAAACGTATTATAAAGATTAAATATTAAATTTATAACGTATTTATACTGAATTATTGATCTCCTCGTCCATAGACATTAGATTATATTCTGTTTTTTTTTCTGGTCTAATCATTAATAAACTCTTTTAAAAGCCGATTAAAACATTTCAAACGTGTGTGCATGCAATATAAAAAAAAAAAAAAAAAAAAAGAAAGTAATCCCTTGTTTGAAATATTTGCAACCCTGCAATTGCTACAGCAGCCCACGTTGTTAACGCGAAACAATAAAATAATAACGTTTATGTACACGCGGTGTGGATGATGGGTCCGAAACATAGCCTCAGGGAACAAACACATCGCATGGAACACTGAAAAAATATTATTTTTTTCCTTTCTTCTTTCATACTTGAACGGCGCTATTCTCAACCTCCTCGCAGTAATACGATTTTAAACGTTTTCGTGGGGGGGTGAAAGGGGTGAAACGTAATGTCCGTAAACGTTGAAACGCTTTATAAATTCTTGTGCAGTCACAATATTACAGTTAGGTAGTTAATATGTTGCAACAGATGAGCCGAGCACAAAACGATTTCGTACACATTACGATTCGTGTATTATTACACAATCGCTACGTAAAACGAAATGCCAAACGCATCACGTTATTACAATAATATATATATATATGTTATTAAATGTTAGTATTAAAAGCATAGTACTAATAATATTCTTCACTCCTCGGGGGTGGCATACCTTTAATGGCAACGGGTGCGTTGAATTCCAAAGATAAATAATTTATTCGATTAAACAATTCCGAGTGGAATTTTGCAGTTATATATTTACGACAATGAAATTAACAACGTCATATCGAGTATTATGTTTAATTATTCTATAACAGAATAGTTTTTATTTTATATCGATTGGTGATTTAAAATACAAAACTCATATTATATTTAAAAATTGACAAGAATTATTTCAGTGTGTATTATACTATTGTTGTTTATGAGTGAAAATTACAAATTTTCAGTGCTATTAGTTTTGAAGTTATTAGTTTTTAAAATCCAGTTTAGGTATGACATATTTTAACATCTCTTAAGATCTTTTTAACATCTCTAAAGTATCATGAGGATATAATTATCTTTTGAAAACCTTTGGTGCACGATTGATTTTCCAATGGAAAATAGTGTTTCTAGAAAAAAAAAAAAAAATTAAAAAAGCTCATCTTGTTAAACCACTAGCTTCTTCGGTCCACTCAGAGTCTAATAAATAAAATCATTTTGGCGTTTCATCGCGTACTGGAATCTCGCAATTCCAATATTATTCCTCTAGGCCTATTTTTTTTTATTCTAAACAGTTGCTTATAATATTTCAGCTCCCTTTGAGATATAACATTTAAACTCAGCACTAAAAGTAAGAAAATAACAGCAAGAGAACATGGTTGTTAAGGAACCGTCGAGGTTCCATAGAAAATTTCCGATTTATAGGGATTCAAGTACCTACATAATTCGAATTATCTCGTTATGTCTTAAATGTTTCCATTTTATTTCGGACACAATTTTTACTGTATAAGTAAACTCGTTTTCAAAAATCTACTTACAAAACATCTCACAAAGATTATATTTTTTACAATTACTTCCCCCGTGTGCACCCCTATTTCTATCGTTTTATATTAAAAATGTTTACAATAATACGTACTCGTCGATGTACACCTCTAATGTTTACACATACACACGTACACAGAAAACGATCTGATTATTCTTACCCGAAACAAAAAAATAATTAAAATAATTAGTCACAAGAAATTAATGACTTCGTTAACGACAATAATAGCTTTAACAAAAACTACACGCGCGTATATTATATCACTCAACATTATAGTTTATATTCGATACTATCTCGATAACAATAAATTGTTGACGTAATATAACGTTTTGTTGTGTACAAATATTTAGAGTAAATGTGATTTCAGGTTTCAAATCCCAGTTCTCGTGCTTTTTTCGGTCTCTCCCCCTCGTATCGTCTGTCACTTCCGGCAACTTAATCCCGTACGCTCGCGAACAAACAAATCCCCCTTCAAAATATATCGAATTATATTATCAACCGAATTCCCATCCGATTTCACTATTTCGCCAAATCCGTTTCTTTCTATACTCGCGTTAGCACAGTTTTTCACCAAACTGTTATTCCGTAATTAATTCCTTACCCACGGATTGTGGAGTAAATTCGTTTCATGGAATTCACATATGAAATGCAAAAATCGTAAGTGAAATTTTTAAGACAGACTTTTAAATTTTTGATTATTTTTTTCGTGTTTTCAAAAATTCGAGTACATTTTTTCGAGAACAAAGACAAATAAATATTCACATAGTTGTTTCTGTAGGGGATGAGGAGTACGAGATTAAGAAACAGAAACTTTTCCGAATCTGACAGTGTGTGTGAAAATAAATTCGTTTAAGTTTGAAACACCAGAGTTACAAGAACATTTTAATTTTTTAACTTTTTAAACTTATTTTGTGTTCTAAGTTAAATTGTCGTTGAACACAATACACAATTTACAGTCTCATACTTTCAATTATATTATTGTTATTTCATTTTTCAAGTAGGGATATAGCACATCATTATATTCAATGATAAAAACAAAAATGATTCACATAAACTCGAAAAGTTTGAGCTTCGTATTGCGAATCTTCGTGTGGTAGACATTGTTCGCCAAGGCGTTTCGCGTGTTGATTAAACGGCGTCTTATTTGTAAAATAATTGTAGATATAAATTATCACCAAACGAGTAGGTAGCCAAACCGAGTGTATATAAAAAATGAAAAATAAACCCAGAAAAAAACTACCTCGCAAATTTAAAGTTGTTAATTCGTGTTGTGGATAATTTGTATTCACATGCGGGTCCCGCAACTTTTAATTTAATAAAAGTTTTAAGTTTCAGACTTTTGGGTAAGAATTCTTTTTTTCTCTTTGCATTTTTTTGTTTCGTTTATAAATATAGGTACACAAACACGACGAAAACAAAACGAAAACAAAACGAAAAAAAAAAAGTTAATTTAAAATTAACATAAAACAATTATTATTACCGTCCAGCCGAGGCGAACGGATGAGCTGATACTGCGGGAAAAAGGACGGAAAAATAGGTATATTCGTGCATTCGTAGGCGATGCACTTTTCGCCTCGTAATCCCTGGCCACCGCGGCGGGTCCCTGCAGCAGTAGATACCTAAGCCGACGAACGTCCGCGCGAACTGGACTTAAATCCGCGCCGGAGTAATTTCGATCAAAAGGAAGTAGTACGACGCGGCGCGGTGGTCAAAGGCTCGCTTTTGTCCTTTTATTTTACGACTTATCTCCTCGGCTCGTCTCTCCACTCGCCGCCGCAATGAGTCATTATGCTCTATGACCCGTGAAATAACCTCGTCCTCCCTCGTTTCGGCCCGTTTTCCGCACCCTCCCCGCGACCGGATTTTTAACGGCGTCTTATACTTTATATTAAACGTGTACAAGGTGCTTTTAACTCGTGGAGTGCTCCGGCGACGGGGGATACGTCGAGGCAA
The DNA here is from genome assembly GCA_025469315.1 of Stegophylla sp. TES_Ste_2020. Classification (NCBI taxonomy): domain Eukaryota; kingdom Metazoa; phylum Arthropoda; class Insecta; order Hemiptera; family Aphididae; genus Stegophylla; species Stegophylla sp. TES_Ste_2020. Next base: position 6,800 of record JAIPRM010006681.1, on the reverse strand, counting down.
ATGGCGAATTTATGCCGTCGAAATATATAATTCCCGTCACTTGGTTTAATGCGAAACGAAGATTACGGGGGGCTTAAGGCGTATTACGGCGTATTACGGCGCGTGTATATATTACGTGTACGTCACGTGCTGCGGCGGAAGAAAAGACGAAGATTTTTTTTTTTTTTTTTTTATTAATTTTTCCCCAGTAAACGAGACGTTCTTCGTTTAAACATATTATATGTTTTGTTTGATGGTCTGATATGGTTAAATGTATATACTTACTTGATTATACCCGCATAATAATATCATTGGATAATATGAAAAATATTATTTATGTTGCACTTCAATCGACGAAAAGTTAGTGATTTTTTTTTCTTTTCATCAATACTGATTATTTTTCAAATAAAATGTTTTATTAAAAAGAGAAAATGTGATTTTTACTACTTTCTTCATCATTGCGACGACTATTTTACGCGAATTCACCTAAAATACTGGTGTGTAAGGATAATACAATTTAAAAATTAAGATCATGTTTTAAACGTTTCTGTGGATTAGTTCAGAAAAATAACGTTATTTAAATAGTTATAACAACTACTTTTTAACACTTTGCAACCTTGTTTTTATAGTAATGTGTAAATTGTACATTAACTCCATACAATACATGGAATAAATAAATGTTTTAATTCTATATCGAGTTCTTAAGTTTCTCTCCATCCTTAAATCTGAATATTTAAAAAATAGGAAAGCTAAAGCAATTATTATATAAAATAATTTTAAAATAAAACTCATTGCGACCTGCTAGGTTTCAGACCACAAAAAAAAAAAAAAAAAAAAATACAAAGAATCTTTAATCAAACTAAAAAAATATGTGAAATATATATTTTTTTATGTACTTAGTCTTGATTTTTAATTTAATAACTTTGACTAAATATTATATAGATAATTATATAAACTTTTTATATTTTTGTACGGGTGATATTTTTATATAGGCGAAATTTATCGTGATATTTTGATGCGACACCACTTAAGGCATTACTTTATACAGCATATTGATGAAAAACAAACATTTTACTAATAATTATTCATCAATTAAAATACGGTATCAATCGCAGTGCACTCGGTAATATTTTGTGGTATAACCAAGTAAGTATAACATTTAACTGTAAAGTAGTTTATAAAAAGAACGTTACTTGAAATGTTATAAACACTTTTAAATACTTTCCTACCTTTATAATTGGTAGTATGACAATAATTTAAATATATAATCATCACAATCGTAATATTGTTATCGCATTGTCGTTATTCGTTAAGAACCTCATTTTTGTGGCAAGTAAATTTCGACCGGTGAGTGAGTTGGAGAAAGAGCGAGAAAAAATTACCTACACATAACTCCGCGGAGGCCGTATCGTAAAAAAAAAAAAAAAAAAAAATAGAAAAAAAAACAGCATTCGGATCACGTACGCGGAGAAAATTGTATCCGGTAAAAATAAAAAAATAAAACTGCCGTCTGAAAGTCGAAAAGAAAATAATAATATAATATGTGAGGAGCAGACGAAGAGGGCACATCGTTTTTTACAATTCCACCGGGTCTCTTTGAACCATTACGATTTTCTCCCCTTCCGCGGGCGCGCGCGTGCTCAATCAACCGACACACAATTAAACCGGATTTATATTGGTCCGGCCGATGCACCGGTGACCGGACGAGGGGTAAGGCAATTTTTTGTCGGACGACGTAATAATATATATATATAAAGTACTTGTGAACGGGGAGGAAAAAAAAAACGAGAGACAGAAGAAAAACGTACAGAAATAAAAATAGAAAAATACACATCACATATATATGTGTGTGTGTGTGTGTAAGTGTGTGTGTTGTACACATACACCTATATAATAATAATAAGAGATCTAGAACATAAAAGTTAGTGCAGCAGCGATCTACGAGCGCCGGAGACAATTTTATTAGACTACTGTGTCTCGTTCAGAGTCCGGTTCAATTCCACCTGGGGATCCGCCGCCGCCGCTGCCGTGAAAACGTGAGAATTTATATGTACATTTATGCATTATTTACGAATTATTTATGTATACGGTACGTATACCACCGACGTACACGCTTAATAGCCGTGTGTCGCGAAGATAGTATTATCATATTCCAGGGGTGGCCAAATTGTGTGGCTTACGAACCACGTGTTAGCTCTCTTCATGGTCGCACGTGGCTCGAATTTTATTTCCGAAAACAACAATATTATTTTCGTCTTATTTAATAATATTACATTTTTGTACATTTATTATTTTCTTTTATTATGGCCTTGAGTGTATAAAGTCAGAATTTTGAAAACAAAATAAGTATGTTTTTTTCATTGTACATACAAATTAATGTTTATGTTACATAAGTTGAATATGTATAATTTCTGAGTTCATATATTTTTTCATATCTTTTATTTTCAAGTTCTGCTTAAGATCTGGTACATTGATGTAAGAGTGACTTAAAATTATTCCTGAAGATGATCTTTAGTTAAATTTGAATGATATTTGAATTTGATTGATTTCACTGTCGAATAAAGTGATTCATAATAATATGTAATTCCAAAAATAGACAAAAAAAAAAAAATTCTGTGTGCACTTATTAATGGGTTCTTCAAAACAGGAACATGCTTACAAAAATCCGTAATAGAGTGACAATAATTTTTAAACTCTTCTGGACAATCATCTTCTAATAATAATTCAAAAAGTTCTATTCCGTGAGATTCATTAACTGTTGTAATGTGATTTGATACTGGACATTCGTTTTCAATGAATATAGGAAAAAACGACACGGTAAAAAAAACGACACCAAAAATAACAAAAACACAGAGGATGAATTGATACGAACACTTCATACGCAAGATGATTTTTCTTTTTTTTAATAAATAAATATTCTGTGAAGTATAAATTATATAAATATATTTTTTTGATATTTAGAACAGTCCATAATGACCACAGTCATTATTGTTAGTATATAATAAATTTATTAGATCCTCCGATAATCGATTGATATCATGTTAATAAAAAAGTAAAACATTCGCATTCGTGTACCTTCCAAAAAAAAAAGTGTCCAATAAAGTAGAACAGTATTAATTATAATAATTATCTTAAAACTAAAACCTAATAATCAAAAGTTGTTATATCCGGTAATCTAAGTTATAACAAAAATACATTTATTAATATTATTACATCTTTCAAAATTTGGCAAAAATGCCTTTAAAACATTTTTTTTTTTTTTTTTTTATTCAAACTTAACAAAAATTTAATTATAGATGAACTATAATATTATTTATATTTATTATTTAGTCAATAATGAATGCACGAGTGAAAATTACTCGTTCATATTTTCCACCCCGATAATTCACTATTATGATAATGTACTATTGTATCATTTTAAATGGGTTGGATGTGGTTTACTGTGTCGTTATTCACTTGTCATTTTTTTTTCCAGGTACCGTTTTCAATGGCATTAACTAAAAATACAATTAGAAGACTTTTTGGGTTCTTCATATAATTTTATTCATCCGTGTGGTTCTTGGACATAATACCCATGTTAGTCACCCCTATTACATACATTCACTCGCGCGACTTTCGCCTACTATTTTATTACTGTGAACTTTATTCCGGCGCTCAGCAGTTATTAAAATAGCACTGGAAGTATTATACAATATAGGTACGTAAAGTGTGTAATATGACGTATAATGTGTATTTATATATATATATATATATATATATATAATATAAACGACAACGCTCGACAGCGACGGTGGAAATTGAGAAAATTTAAGTGCACTCTAAGACGCTACTCGTCTCTCCAAACTCGCTTTCTTATATATATATATATATATATATATATTTATACGTTTAAGTTTATATTGTGTGTATATACGCGTACACTCTCAATCGATATTAAATTACCCTCCGAAGAGGTCTCTGCGGGTACCTCTACTGCTGCTGCTTCCACGCCGTATATAATGACGCGCGTGCGTAGTTTACAGGCAAATTTTATGCCCTCTTTATGCTCGGCCGTGTACACTTTATTATATTGAATTTCCGTTTGTGTATATAAAACGACAACAACAACCAAAAAAAAAGTAAATAAATAAACCGAATAAACGTGTAACGGTCTTGGTCGTCATCGTGTTGTCCAAAGCTGAATAAACGCGCGAAATACTGAATACGGGCGAAACGAGCGTCGCGGAATACGGTAGAAACAGTTTAGAACCACTTTGGGGTTGTACAGTGACATATCGGATATAACGTCTTAAAAACATGAATATCCCAGTGGGATTCCCGTAAGGTTTATCCATGTCCGATCTCTTAGTATCTCCAATTACTATGATACTCTTTTGCACGTCGAAAAATTTAATAATGTATACCGAATATATCTATATCTCCCTGAACTTAATTGTGACTTTTTATTTTTTGCTTTTTATTTTCAATTAAGTCTTCCAAAAGTTTTGTGGCCTCGGGCTATAAAAACAAGTCAAGAGCCGCACAAGGACAACGCTTTTGACATTCCTGGCTCGCAGGCAAATTCATAACATTTATTATGCTGTTTTTTTTTTTTTCCGTAAGGATGAAAAAACGCTCTTTTTTTGTGAATTTATAAAATTATTTCCTATAGGTATAACCTGACCGATGCAGTACATAGATTACCCACGACATATCGTGGACAATAAAACAAACGAAATGATGATAATTTGTTCATAGATAGGTACATCAGTCGTTTATAGTTTGCTTTTACGTAATATTTGCACTAAAGTCATACTTGACAGCAATTTTATTAGATCTCTATTGTTAATTTTTTTATGTCACTAGTACTTAATCTTCCTGTTTTTTGTATTCCTCATTTTTTTTTTTTTTTTTTTTTGAGAGAGAGGGGGGTTAGGATGGAAAATAAACAATCTCGATAGAAAGCTATGGTGGTTTCAGTAAAACTTCAAGAGGGGAGGTTTAAAATGTATAGCCTCCCCCAAATACGAAGTTTTAGACATTAGTTCTACCTTAATATAACATTAACAAATGTTATAAACAGAAGTGTGCTGCATTTAACACCACTGTCCTTACATATTTTTGAAAACTTTTTTTTTTTTTTTTGGGGGGGGGAGGGAGTAAATTTTGTAGTTACAAACACGCATCGATATGATATATAGATGTATATTGTACAGAAGGGGTGACAGTAGACAGAAGCGAAAAAACTCGCGTACACCGTTCGATTTTAATAGGAAAATAATGTGCGCAACAGTGCACGTCATTTTTCACGTAATCTACCACGTTTGTCAAGCACCGCGTAATCCCGCCGGGATTACACGAGGCTTTCCGTGTTCGTGCGATGCCAAAACCGGAATATCGCGCGATTCACCGAGCATTCCGGAGGCATTAAGAATAGGACCACGCCGATGCGGCGACCGATCGTACAGACATTTTATCAGAATATATCGTACATAGGCGTGACTATAGATATCGAATCTCAGAGGACGGGGCTGAAATGATGAAACATTTATACAGCTTCGCTTCTACGCCCCCGAAGTTTCTCAAAACGCTTCTTTTTTTTTTTTTTTTTTGTATGTAAGGTTTTGGTAGAAAAATAAAATGTTTTTCTACAAATCCATCGCCGCTTTCTTGAACAACCGAAATTTTACGGAATATTGAATATTTTTTTTTTTTTTTTTTATATATATACATATAACTTAAAAACTTATTTTACAATTTCATTTTTTTCATACAAGTAAACCCCTGGGAATTCCGAGATAATAATAAAATTAAATTCCAAAGCTTATAATCAGGGCCGTTTTCCCCATATTTTAAATACTTGTTCGTTATTTCCAATTAGAAATTAAAACATGTCATTATTTAAAATTGTATTTTTATTTATTTACCAAAATGAAAAACATGTTAACCTCCTTGAAATTTAATTTCTTAGCCTATTCCGATATTAAGCATAGATTCGTAAGCACTGAAAATCTAATTTATGTTGAACTGTAGGATCGATTAAAGTGTTTTTTTCCAAAACACTGAATGAACGCTCACCAGTGGAAGCAGAAACTGGTAGGGTGTAGAATATGCGTATAGTGTAATGCAAACGTTTGGAAAGAAAAGAAGTTACCTAATGTTTTCACATTGATAGCATTTAACCAATCGAATGAAGACAATTGAGATTTAAAATATTCTACATATATTATATTGTTATCAATAGGATAATTTAATTTGACAATTTTTGAAACACATCAGCAATATATTTTGTTATAAAAAATCCATTTAAACAATTTTTTTTTATTTTCGATAAACATACCGGGTCTCCATGACAATCTCGGGCCCGTTGAGAATTACCCCGACCCTCCACCCACTCATCGTAATACCTAACAGTTTTTTTTTAACAGAAAAACCAACCAACTCGTTCCCAATATCAGCACTCAAATGTATTACCATTACACGAGTGTATTAATTGTGTTTGGGGCGCGAAAAATTCACTTTTAGATTCTGAATGAAGTGAAGAAGCTAGTTGTTTTTACAATGATGTTTATTTATTTATTTATTTTTATTTCTTTTTTATTTATTGATTTTTTTTTCTGTATAAAACTTTTCATATAGAAATACTTGTCCAAAAGTTTCGATCAATAACTTTTTGAAACCCGATTCACCTCTAGATTGTACTTTAAAGAGGTTATTTTTCAAATTTCTCAATTCTTCAATGTTTTTTTTTGAAAAAACTACCCAAAATTTGACAAAAACGACTCGAAAACCATCATTTTTTGATCAGAATTTTATGAAAATTTAAACATGGATAGAAAATC
>JAIPRM010006680.1:0-18289 GCA_025469315.1 Stegophylla sp. TES_Ste_2020 | reverse complement strand
TAACTCCATATATAACAGTCGGATATATCTGATTGTTGCACCATTTGATTCAGATTTTTTTTTCCTATTTTATTACGTGAAAATGTGATTTTGACCAAAACATGGACATGTCTCGTTGTTGCCCCAAGGTCTTCAATTGAAAAAAAAAAAAATCTAAATTTTTCTTTTTTCGTTTTTTAGAGTTTTGAATTTTTCTGAAACCGATTGTTAAAAAAATAACGCGAGAATAACAGCAGCTGTATTTTTTTTTTAGACAGAGTCATGGGTTACAAGAAAGACGGTCTTATCAAAGACCTATGGCCGAACATCCGACTGATCCAAATGTCCGGGCTGTTCATATCCGAATATTACGACGATTATTCCGGCATGGCGGTGTTGCTGCGGAAGACCTACAGCTGGATCACCGCTCTGATAGTGTACACGCAGTACGTGTTCATCATCATGTTCATGGTCACGCAGGCCAACGATTCGGACCAGCTGGCCGCCGGCGTGGTGACCACGTTGTTTTTCACCCATTCCATGATCAAGTACTTGTACTTCAGCTCGGGCACCAAGTCGTTTTACCGGACGTTGAGCAGTTGGAACAACACTTCTCCGCACCCTCTGTTCGCGGAATCTCATTCCAGGTATGTCGCGATTAAACCACGGATTTCGAAAAAAAAAAAAAAAAAAACCCTTTAAAAACGAGTTTTGAAAAACAAAAAATCGACATACTTTGCACTATGAGCATTCTTCAGTCTTCGGGCGATATTTAGTGGATGTGTTACATTTTTAAAGAAACGACAAATCATTTTTTGAACAATATGATTCTTGGTGAATCATTTATCACGGTGGTAACCAACGATTAAAAAAAAATATATATAATCAAATATATATATAATATGTATTGACTATTGTGTTACAGTGGTTACTATATTCAACAAACTAATTGATTGCTATACATTTTTCTATAGCAACTAAATAGACGACCAAAGTGAAGTAAATTTTATGTTCGGTCAGCCTTTTGAAAAAAATGTGAATTTCGAAAAATTACCTTTCTAAAAATCCAATTAAAGCTGATTTCTGATTCAAAAAGTTGTTATTTGAATGTTTTGGACAAGTATTTCTAACCAAAAAAAAAAAAAGTCACAGAACGGGAAAAAAGTTAAACATCATTGTGAAATCGTAAGCTCTTTCAACACCACTATCTAAAATGTATTATTTGTACCTACTTTTAAAACGTGTTAAAACATGTAATATCATCATCTGAGTTATATCGAAAATTCAACCCGTTATTAAGTCAAACATAAAGAGATAAAATCGATTAAGCCATTTTCTTGGAACATAAAACTAAATATTAACCTTTCAAATAATTTTATTTAGAGAAAAAAAAATACCAGAAAAAATAAACTTAATCTATATTCTAAAAATAGCATTTAAGTGATATTTATGAATATCTTAGTCGCATTCTAATTAATTATTTTTACTACAAAATGTGCAAACAAATTGTAAAATTATAATGAGTTGTCACTAATTTCAACTTCCTATTTTTTTTTTTTTTTCAAAAATAACTAATAATTTATTACTACATAAATTTAAACGAAATGAACAAAATAAAATAACTGTTAGTAACTATTTTATTAAAATAAAAAGCAGCTCATAAATTATAATGTTTCATTATCATTGTCTAGTAAGAAATTTATACAGTCCATATAATGTTTTAAATAGTTTTAATAGTTTATAAACAAAGTTATCAAAAAATAAAAGTACAGCATTTTATAAAAATAAACATACTATATCGTATCACTATTTTTCGAAAAAATATTTCTCGATTATTCCTTGTTCTCGGGAACATTCCTCAGAAATGATTCCCAGTACTCTGGATATGTTGTTTTGTACAATAATGTAGTTTTAATCTAATAATTAAACTATTCTGTAGACGATTTCCAAAAAATAATATGGCAGTTGAGAGAATATTTCCCACCCGAATGTGTTTTAGATGAGATATGAAACAATAAATACACTTCTCGTTCGAATAGTTGAAGCAAATTATATTAATTTTCAAATATATTCCCGTAATGATCGCAAGGCCAAAACATTTTATTACACGCGATACGATACGAATAATAGAAACACAAACGGTTATAAGAAATTAAAATTTAGTCTTATAAGAATTAAAATATAAAGTATGTATAGGTAAAAAATGGATTTTCGACAGTGTTTTAAGTGAGTTTTAAATAATTTTTTATAGCGTTATCGTAAACACACGTTAAAATACAAAAAAAAAAAAAAATATATTAAACAATTTGAAGACGTTTTTTCAACCAAGTTCGACCGAAAATGTTCGTCCTCCAGTTTTTTGTTTGTACATACGGTCATGGCATTATACTATACCGATCGGTTCGGGTCACTGGACTGGTATGCATAAAAGTTTTCATAACTTTATCTTACGGTTCCTAGAAACCTATTATGACCTGCGTTACAAAAAAAAAAAAAAACATTTTCAAACCCAATAAAATAATAAGACGCAATGCAAACATACATATACATATTCGTTTATAGTTTAAAAAGCCACGATAATTTATCGTCCGAGTGACCCTGGGTTCTCGAGGGTAGTAGTATTATAATAATATATGTATAAGGCGCACAGTGTTCGATTTCAAGCGGCGCAGGAACGGTTAAAGCATCACAGAACCAATTATTGTGAGGATCGGAATTTAATGTTTTTAAAAAGTACTAAGTATAAGTGCTTATAGGCTAAAAAATAAAAACATATATTCTCTAAAAGAATGCACTATTCTTTTTATTATTACACGAAATTGTAATAAATATAAACATTTCATTGAACTTTGTCCATAAATAATACACTTAGGTTGGTGGATCTGATGAAGTACTTTCGTAGTACATAATATAATAAGATTATAAATAAACACATATTATATCGGCAGAGCTTGATTTTACATTTCCCGCAGAAGATAAACAGAGTAAAACAATGACCTAATAAATGTTTATTGGATAACATAAATTTTCTTTTAAAATGTTCGCATAAAAGTATATTGTGTACACGAAAAACTTGAATAAAAATTAAAAGAACCGTTAAGAACCTGATTAAAAAAGTATTTGAGTTAAAAGTTGATTTGGGGATGATTTTGTTCTTACCAAAGAAATAATTAGAAAAAAAAAAATTGAACCACTAAACATTTCTTAACGTGTCACAGCTCAAAGATCGACAATAATTATTAACCATTAGAAAATTCTTATATTTTGAAAAATTACGTTGATTTTTAACATTTTTTTTTTATGTTCGTTACATTCATAGAAACTGATTTTAAAAACATAGTAGGTACGCAAGGAAAATGCTCAAAATAGATATATTTGTTTTTACTAACGAATTTTCAAGTTTCTAAAGCAAAACTATGCTCTTAAAATATTTAAAACTAGAAAATCACTAAACTTGTAAAAATATGAATATTAGATATGTATCAACACAAAATTAATTTTATTAAACTAATTAATGTAATTAAAGCATTTGATCCAAATCCAAAAATAATTTGTTAATCATATTGCTTGTATAGTGACTAAACGTTTCAAAAAAGCAGTCAAACGTTAACAATCAAACACATTATGTTCGACAAATAGGTTTATGGAAATGTTAAGACAAAAAAAAATCTTTCCGTTTATTTAAAGAAAATTATGTCAATACTTGAACTAATCTAGTTGAAAACTAATTCAATTTATTCCGATGGAATTCAAAGAATGTGACAAAATAATATTTTTCAATATTGTATTAAAGCTTTATCACGAAGATTTTCTTGTTTCGAGAGACATTACGATGGAAATGACAACTGTCTCGGCGTATAAATTTATTAATAATTATAAAATAATTCGCGAAAAATTATTTTCACGAATGAAATACACAAAATCAGTTCGTAATCGTTTGGTTAACGTGGATGAACGTCTCAATTAAATTTTAAAAATTGGAAATGTTAAATTTCAATCTGCGGATATTTCATTATTAGTGAACGAAATACAATCGAAAATTTCAGATTAAATATAAGTGTTGGAGTTCTAAAACATATTTTGTAATTATTATAGTATTCTTGGGATATATACTGAACAGGAGATTAAAAAATTAATAAACAACTATATTTGAAATAATTTTACAAAGTAATTGGAAAGAATTTAATAACAATATCATGCGCTTAAAAACATTATTTTACTCTTGTTAGCTCAATATGTGCTAAGTTAGCATACCAAATATAAGTCGATTCAAAGGAGTTTTTTTGCAGAATATGTTTTCTTGCAAACTAAATGACTCTGATAACCTATTAATCGAATTAGGTATTTCCTCCCTGTTGTCCAAAAGAAAGTAAAAGGATGTTAGCTTAATTTTTAATTTGTTCGATATAACTGAACGGATTTTCCATTGTTATTGAGTTTGATTCCTTCTAATGAGTTAAATTTCCGTCCTCGTTATTATCCTGTAAAATTCCGAAATAATTGCGTATTTTATTTAAAAAATCCAATCAATATTTATGAAACTTGAAGTAGATATAGATACATTTTTTTTCCAACACTATTTTGGAAATCGTGTAGAAATATTAGTATATTACTCAAAAGCTTCGCTCAGAATCGTATTATTGAAGAAATAACTTAATGATTCTTATAAATTTCAATACATGCGCCTATATTGCTATACCTATATACCTATATATGCTATATTGAGTGACTGTTAAAAATTATTTCAACATTCGTTGGTCTAAAGAATAGATTATAATACATAATATTGTACTTGAAGTAGTAAGTGATCAATGTTATATGTACTTAATTACTTAATTAATTTCAGTACTTATCATAAATCTTTATTTAGGTATCATCTTAGTAATTAACTTTTGTTTTAATGCATTTCAAAAAATATGATAGTGACTTTATGGTTTATATTAAAATAAAACTAAAAAAAAAAAAAACCATTATTATAATGTTTTGTCTAGAGATAAGCGATTTCTTAGTCTAAGATAAAAATTTAAATATATATATATATGATACATTTATTTACATAATTATTTAGTTATTTTTCATCTTACCTATAAATACTTTTGAATTCGGATCTTTAAATTTTTATCTTAGACAAAGAAATCGCTTATCTCTAGACAAAACATTATAATAATGTTTTTTTTTTTTTTGGTTTTATTTTAATATAAACCATAAAATCACTAATATATTTTTTGAAATGCATTAGAACAAAAATTAATTATATATATATATATATATATACATATTATAATAAATAAATCTAAAACACTCATTGATGTTCGTCGTAACGTCTCGATTTCAGATTCCACGCGAAATCGTTATCCCGAATGCGCCAGTTGTTGGTCATCGTGTCGGTAGTGACTATTTTCACGACGGTCAGCTGGACCACCATCACGTTCTTCGGCGAGAGTGTCTGGACCGTGCCCGACCCCGAGACGTTCAACGAGACCATGACCGTTCCGATACCGCGTTTGATGTTGCATTCTTGGTATCCGTGGGACGCGAGCCACGGATTGGGCTACATCGTGGCGTTTGTCTTGCAGGTACGTCGTTACGCCGCCGTTAAAAATAAGGGAATTCCCCATTTTCCCCGCAAAAAAAAAGAAGAAAAAAAGCCGGACATACTTCGCACGACGGTTGGTGTTCTCTTGACGGGCGTATTAAATTTTAAAGAAACGATAAATCATTTCTTCAGCAAAACGATTCTGAACGAAGGAAGTTAATAATATAAGAAGAAAAAAAAGAACGAACAAGATTAAATTAATTATAATTCATTAAAAGAAAAAGCTAGTGTTTTTACAATAATGTTTAATTTTTTTTATTTTTTATTTTTTCTGTGTACAACTTTTTGTATAGAAATACTTGTCAAAAAGTTTCGATTAGTAACTTTTTGAAACCTGATTCGCCTCTGGATTGTACTTTAGAGAGGTCATTTTTTGAATTTCTCAATTCTTCAATGTTTTTTTTTGGAAAAAACTACCCAAAATTTGACAAAAACTACTCGAAAACCATTATTTCTTGATCAGAATTTTATGAAAATTTAAACATAGATATAACATCCTATAAAAAAGATTTTGGCACAAGAAAATTTTGAAAACGTGAAAAAAAATTTTGGACATTTTTTTTTCTTATATTATTAACTTCCTTCGTTCAGAATCGTTTTACTGAAGAAATGATTTATCGTTTCTTTAAAATTTTATTACGCCCGTCAAGAGAATACCACCCGTCGTGCGAAGTACACCTATCGTGCGAAGTATGTCCGGCTATTTATTCATAACACTTTTGCGCCAAATTTACCTGCGTTAACATTTTTCAATCTCACAAATAAATTACCAAATTCACTGCTAATCGCCATTACTATTATTATACACATTTTCTTACTACAAAAATAACTTAACTTAACCAAATGATAAATTAAGGTCTTTTAATGACCAAACATGTGGAATAATTAAAAATAAAAATAATAATAATAAATAAAAATAAATTATTTTAATTCATATACTAATGAAACATATTTTTTTTATCTAGGGAAGCGTCGCTTTTATTGACGAAAATAGCCTTCATAATAAAAAAAAATAAAAAAAAAAAAAATGTGTTTGACTGTAAACAAATGAAGAATCATAAAAATGATAAAAATAGAAATGAAAGTAGTCGGGATAATAATTGTTATTCATTTTCATTATTACGAGGGGTTTTCGGGGTGTAACCTCGCAATTAAAAGCCGTAGCCAACATGACATTCCGGGAGGGGTTTAGATTATTAAGTCGTATTTTGATTAAATAAATTAGGACGGAAAAAAAATTCAACAAAATCTGTTTGCCATAATAATAATTACATTGTCGGGAAGTTTATGCAATTTTACATAAAATAATATTATTAATTATTATAACTGTTATATAATTTTATTTATTTTGATTTAAAAATAAATTTTAGGGGAGGTTTGAACCCTGAAACCCCTCCCCTAGCTACGGCCTACGGTCGCAAATCACGTACAGTTTATACTCTAGTTAAGCGTATGCCCCAGAAGTGATTAACTATTGTTTGTAACATGTATTATGTTATTCAAACGAAAACTTACAAACTCGTTTTTTACTAGTAGCAAAATATTTAACAATCATAATTATAACTATTATTTAATTTTAATGTATAGTGTTCGACATATCTCTATTGGCGAACGATAAATAATTAATAATCAAAGAGTTCATTGTGGAGAACTGTCAGAAAATACGAAAATCTGGAAAACTATAGAAAATTATACTTTAACATATTCTTCTTTCACACACAATTTTCACCAAAGAAATAAAATGTTTTTTTTTTTTTGTCACTAATAATAAAAAAAACCTCTACGTTTTACGTCTATAGCTTTATTGGATATTCATAACGCTCAGCCACGCCAACTTGTTGGAAGTTTTGTTCTCGTCGTTTTTGGTGCACGCGTGCGAACAACTTCAACACTTGAAGGAAATCCTGAATCCGCTAATCGAATTGAGCGCCACCCTGGACTCGACGGTTCAAAATCCCGCGGAAATATTTCGCGCCACTTCAGCAAAAAATATCAACGGTATCGGTAAGTAGTACATTTTCTTTGTTTTCTTATATCACGTCGTTCCATACGTGAAATGTACAAAACCGTTTATGAAATGAACGAATTAGTCTCAACGATTTCGGTTCTAAACCGCGGCCATGGACGCGTATAGAAAAAGACTCCAAAGACCCGCTGAAAACGAAAACTGTTAAATATCGAACAAGTTATATAAGTAATATTATAACATAATTTCTTTCTCTCAAAAGATTTTCAAAATTACCGTTTGAAACCCAATAACGTTTGCTTGGGAACTACTGACTAACTCAAATAGTTTAAATGCTCTAAAACTAAAATAGTGACAGAACAGCAAAATTAAACGTTTATTTATCGTCTCATACCTATTGAAATAATATATTGTTGAAAACAAATTAATTAAAAATAACATTTATCCCGGCACAATAGAGTACACTGGACACAATCGATGATTCAGCAGCTTTCTTGCTATATTTTAGAACATTGTGTATATTATTAGTAAAACAATCTAATAATTATTATTTATTATTATTGAATTAAACTAAATAATATTGAAAACAAAAAAAAAAAAATATTCTGTTATCACTTTTAATTTCTTATTAATTGCAATTTTGTGTGAACATTTCGTTAAGTTAGTAAAATAAGTTTAATTTTTCTATTAATTTTTCCCAATAAGTAATACCTATGTTATTTATTATATTTTACTCATATGTTAAAAGAAAAACAGTTCTTTCCATATAATTGAGTGTTTTGAATCTTCTTTTATTGAATTTTTTTCATATAAAAGCATATTTGCATATTTAGAGTTTTTTTTTTCACTATTTTCGCATATTTTTTGTATTTTTCAGAAAATATATCAGAATTTTTTTTTTTTATACACAGTATTATTAACATTATATTTTAACCTGAAAATTCTGACTGTAATTTTTATGTTTATATATATTATACATAATTTTACATTTCAATATAGTCTACAAATATATTGACATCAATTAGGATCTCCCTCTCTAGGGAGTCACGAAGAACTTAGTTCGATATTACTTTATTATTATGATTATCATTTTGCATTTATTTTTAGCTTAGCTCAGTGTGTCACGGCTGAATGTAAAACTATAATTTCCGTTTTTTGCACGAACAACTCATATTTTGGCAATACTCGGACCGGCTACGTCGGACATAAATAATCAAATGTCTTAGATATTTTTAAAACTAACATTTATTTGACAGGTAGTAGCAATATAATAGATAATAAACATTACAATCAATAATTGCTTAAAAATAATCCATTTTTATCTTCGTTCTTCTCGGTCTTCTCAGAAATTAAAATTAAAATACACTGTTGTAAATAATATCAAATCGACAGGAAATTTTTTAATACTTTAGGAATTTAACGCATAAAATAATTTGTCTTGCATCGAACTATTGCTCAATAATCTTAATAATTGTTAATAGATTAACATCACTGATTATTATTGACTTGACGTTATAGTCTCCGTTTTAAAAACTGATTTTATTTGAATTCAAATGGATTCTTGAGTTTTTTCGAATACTTCATTTTTTTATATTCTTTAGATAATTATTATTTAAGTACCTTTCATCGAGTATCAATACGCCATCGCCAGCCATCGATCGGGCACACGTTTCTTTTGTGCGTATATGCATTGAATAATATTAATAAAATAATATTTGTTGATTATTCGATCAAACGCGCGCGTTAATTAATCGCATTTATATCACAGAAAAATCGAACGCAAAACAGAAACCTTTGATCGTCTAACAAATCTCCATCATATTGAAAATGCGACCATAAGACCAATATTAAATTTTTTCTGTTTTACGTCGCGTTTGAAAGCTGATGGCAGATAATAAAATATTATCTGTCATCGTCGATTTGCTCGTTAATCGTCTTTTCTTCGAGATCAATGGTGAAATCGAGTCCTTTTCTCTTCTCCAACATATATATAACAATTTTTGAAAAATTAGTCCTTAATGTAATATAACCAACTGTCAACCAAATAGTTATGGATGAGCAGCATGGATTTCGACCTGGTCGATCTACCACTACTTGCAACATCCTTTTTTTGTAATTATGTTTTTAACTCATTTCAGAATGGTTCTCAGACTGACATAGTTTATACTGATTTCAATAAAGCATTCGACTCTGTTAATCATAAGGCTCTAATTCTTGTACTAAAAGAAACTGGTTTCGGGGAGCCTCTTCTATCTTGGTTTAGGTCTTATCTAGACAAAAAATCTATGAAAAAAGGGCAACTGCCCGTGTAATAAAATAAAATAAAATAAAATAAAAATAAAATAAAATATTATGTGAATTTTGGTAAGACTGATCTAAGGACAGAATTTGGTTTGTTTAGATTTAAGAATTTCAGAATTACATGGCCTGTGTTGAATGTGCAGTGTGCACCATCTGGTTATGACTTGGGCATTTTGCCCATTTTGATTCTTATAAACAAATACATAAATATACCAAAGGTGTTATATTTTGTAAAGCAGCCCCAAAATGTATTTATTATTGAAATTTAGATTTTAAAAATAATATTTCGGTCAAACGAAAACATATTATCAATTATGAGTTACTCTGGCAATTATTGGTATTTTAGAAGTTTAAACTCCAACAAAAAATGTACAATCTGTACTTTAATGTAAACTTCGTTTTAATTTGTTCAGACTCTCGACTCTGGACAAGTAAATAAAACTAAATAGTGTAAAACATGAAATATTATAATCAGTTTCTCATGTCTCTTAAACAACGATATCGATTATAGGTATATATATATACGATATATATATATTTCGTGACCAATCATTATTATTATTATTATTATTATTATTTTTTTTTTATGAGGGTTGATGACCTTCGCGAATTCGTAAATATTTTACTTTTTGTGTTATTATTGACGTTTCGGAAATTTGAGACGGAGAAACAAAGTTAACGATGCCGGGGATGGCACGAGGGGGTGGGCAAAAGGACAGTGGCCGCGGACCTCTGGGTTGTGTAATTTATAATTTCATCGAATTTACAGTATAATATTTATCGAAAACGTGATACTACACCATATTAACCACATTTCTCGTATCGTTTTCACTGTTAATAATTTAAAATGTGTATATTTTATTGTGGACTGTTATTTTCGGACGTAGTCGTTAGTCACGTGTGTCCTGTGTTTTCGGTAGAGCAAAAAACGTGTATTTCTTAGAATATTTATATTCACCGTCAGTCACGTAACCAGCGTTTTTTCTACATATTTTTCTATATTTATTCGGTCATATATTTTTGGCCCTCAAGCTCTAAAGACTTTCTAGATGATAATATGTCTCCCAGTGATGATCAGGGGGTGGGGGGCACCTGATCCACTTAAATATATTTTTCTAAATTATGTTTTTAATTATTTCGCTACTTGTATGCTACAGTGTTTTTCGTAGTTCAAGTGAATACATTTCTGCCTGCTTTCAGCATATTTTAAGGTACATCAATACTTCAGTATTAGAAGATAGGGAGAGTGTATCTTAATAAATCAGAGTCACTTAGAAATAATGAACAATACGTTTTATGCTAATAGGTTATTTACTGTTTGGTTAAAAATTGATACTATTATCTCACTGAAAATATCAAAAAAAATTAAGCTTCCCAAATGTATTCTATGGGTACAGGTGTTTTAATATGCTTAGTTCAATGCAAATACTTCCTAAATTTAATAATCTATAAAATATCAAAGCATAATTTATGATAAAATAAATAAATTAGTATGTACCAAGTTAAATGTTTTAAAAATTCAAACATTTAAAAAATCTATTTAAATGACTTAAAAATAAAAATTCTCTAAAATAAAAATAATGAAAATCGAATGTCTTATGCAAATACAAATTCTGTTGTACTATATATTTTGTAATACATATACCTAAATAAAAAATACATTTATTGCGGTGTACATAGTTTAAAATACAAATTTTGAAGTGAATTTTGAAGTACCTACATTTTAATAAATTAAACTATTCTTTCATTTGATATATTTTTAGCTTTTATAATTTTTAAGTCTTTTTAAACAAGAATTCATTTGTGTTCGCGTGCCGTGTATCACGTCATTATACTATAGTATTATACACTATAGTATTGTAACTGATATTCAAAAAGTTTGTAAGTTTTGGAAAACCCCAAACAACACTTTTCCAATAAATCTAAAAGATTCAACAAATTTCTGATTTTGATGTTATTTGATAATCCATATTGTTTTTATTATGGTTGAACAATTCTTTTATCCAGAATTTAACATTTCATAATCGGATGTATAACTAATGCATAATATTATCCGTGTCGTATATTAACCGTATAAAATCACCCTCAAATTTCACATTCGGTGAAGCCGTCAACGCGATTACGCACCAAAAAAAAAAAAAAAAAAAAATTGCTTTTCTGAAAATATTTTTTCCCCCGCACATCATAGATTATAACAACGGGTCTTACGTGAACGAGATTACCGAGTACGGGACCAAAGGCGATACGGAACCGAACGGGAAAGGACCGAACAATTTGACTGCCAATCAGGAGGTGCTTGTCAGATCAGCGATCAAATACTGGGTGGAACGGCACAAACACATAGTAAAGTACGATTCGACGGGGGAGGGGGGGGAGGAGAGGGAGTGGGTCGCATTTATTATGTTGAATATTGAAAAATTAAAAACGTTCTCGTTTCATTACAGATACGTGGGCTTGATCACCGACTGCTACGGTGTGGCGCTTTTATTCCACATGTTGGTGAGCACCGTCATTCTCACCATTCTTGCATACCAGGCAACCAAGGTCGGTATCCGCACGGTATCCGGTATAAATATATTATATTGTGTATTATTATCGCCCCGATAGCTGTTTGTTTTTAAATATGGGTTTTAGCTAGGCTCGAAACCGGTGACCGAGTGTCTAACGAAAACCGATAATTCGCGCGAACCGAGTACAGATTTATTTTTGTAAAGCCGAAAACCGCTTAACCCCGTAAAATCGAGATACAATAATTTAACCGTTAAAGGCCCGAGATGCCTTCACAACTCACTGAGAACCGTGAAATTTGATAATTATTTCTGTTATCTGTTCACTAGATTTTATCGTGTCATTTTCCGGAAGAACCGGTTATACCTTATTAAACCATTAATAATTGTAGGTTAGTTTGAAAAAAAATAATATTGTTTTGCCAATTTTAATTATATTAAGTAATTAATCTAATAAAATAAATCAATAAACTCTTTATTATAAATTTAATGACTAAACTAATAATACAATTATTTTGATAGAATTGATAATAGCCAATAACCATTATCACACAAGGTTCACTATAAGGTAGGAGACCATACGTCCTGTTTCATACAGGATTGTCCTTTATTTCGGCTCTGTGTCCTGTTGTCCTGACAAACTTCTCTCAGGACGCTTTTTGTCCCGTAATTTCAAGTCTGTCCCAAATTAATCCCGTGTTTTGACTTGCTGTTGATTAAAAGTTTTTGAAATTTTTGAAATGAAATAATTGAATAAAATAATGTAAGAATGTGGATACCATCAGATCAATTATAATCGTAAAATAAATTAACAAGTTTTTTTTTTAGAAAGTAAAGTACACAATATTATACATGAATAGAGGATTTGAAGAAATTTTAAAGAGTATCAATTTAGTTAAATTATGTTATTTTATGTTTTTCAAAATAATGTTTCT
This sequence comes from Stegophylla sp. TES_Ste_2020, assembly GCA_025469315.1. Classification (NCBI taxonomy): domain Eukaryota; kingdom Metazoa; phylum Arthropoda; class Insecta; order Hemiptera; family Aphididae; genus Stegophylla; species Stegophylla sp. TES_Ste_2020. Next base: position 5,005 of record JAIPRM010006680.1, on the reverse strand, counting down.
ATGCGTTTAAATTTAATCTATAATAGGTAGTTTAAAAATTATAATTTTTCACGATTCAAAAACAAAAAAAAAATGTTTATATACTTATTTATTTAAAAATATTATGAAAAATATTTTTGTCTTGTATTTTTTATTTTCTTAAATATGGTCATCCTACTATAAGGTGAACACAAGGTTTGAGTCGAATTGAACTCAACTGCACGGTGTACGCGCCAGGAATTAAGCACTACATCACAATTCTTGCTGGAAATCGTCGATTAATCGGTTTTTTTTTTCTTCCCATATTATTTCGTACTTTTAACCACTCGGTAGCAAAATTACGGCAACCTAACAACAGCTCTACTTAGTCTACTTATCCCCCGTTCGTATGTCTGTTCAATAAATATTATAATTATATTATCACTGTCCCGGTCACTCGAAACAACAGACTCAAATGTCGAAATTAAAATCAACAGCACTCGTCACGAGTGCACTCCAGCACAGACTGCAACCTGTATCTGACGCGTGCAAACATTTTTATTTTTCATAATATATATATATAATATATATTTATCTCAAGTTTAAATATTGTATTTATAAATTAATCATTTAATAGATCAACGGAGTCAACATATTCGCCTTTTCTACCATAGGATACTTGATGTATTCGTTCGCGCAAATATTTATGTTTTGTATACACGGCAACGAACTCATCGAAGAAGTGAGTACCCGCCAATATTTTATAGACGTTATCAAGGTTGTTGCTTTATACTGTTAAAATTTTTTTACAAATATGCGCAAAAAATATGCAATAAAAACAACGAAATTTAATATAATATGTAAAAATAAGAAAATAAAATGTGTTAATTTTTAGATCACTTGGTGTACTTACAAGTTACAGATTATTAATTTCACTCAGTCTCTATATGATTAGTATTGCAATATTTTGAAATTTTCAGTCAATTAGTCTTTCCTGGTGGTGACAGGCTGCTTTGTAGGAATAATGAGACCTCGAAACTATAAAGTACAGTCACTCGGATGCTCAAAATTTTGCTTTCTCTCGGTGGTTTTGGTATAATACCTAATTTAAGAATTAGGATTAAACTAAAAACACGTTTATTAAAATTTTAATTCACCAATTTTAGTTGAAAACCAGCTAAAACAGCAAAAATAACACTAAAAACAAAAAAATCCTAAAGTATGCAAAATAAAATTTTAAATTGCAATACTCTAAATCACGAAACAAATTTTTACCCGACTCTGCAATTTTTAAGCCATTTACAAAAAATATGTAAATTCTAAAGTCACAACCCTGATAATTATCTTTGTTTTAGGTATTTATCTACGCATTATTATATAATATAATAAGATAGGTACACTTAGTATAATAATGTAATATTAACATAATAACTAGGACTGGGATTTTGTTGCAACATATTTTTCACCAAGTATCTTATTAAAACGTCGGCCTGCAAGATTTTTCGTATAAAAAAATGTGTTGCAGGTGGTGTTAATTATTCTGATTTAGGTTTTGAATAATTGGACTTAAAACGCATTTTTATGTTTTGAAATCTTTTGAAATTATCCGTCACAATTTGTCTATAAACACGTAGATTTTGATCGAGTTCTGGTCAGAAAATTTCAAAAACATATCACTATACTGTCGTGCAATATCGAGTTTTAAAATATTTATAATTTCAGTGAAATCAAATGAAATATAAATATTAAATGATTACTCCTATTTTCCCATCATAATTAATTATGTTAACGAAATAAATATCTAAACACACGTTTGCCATAACGTAATTTCAAAAATATCATTTTTTTTTAACTGTAATAAATAATTATTATTATTCAAAGCATTTAAGGCATTTTCGATTTTTCTTTTTTCTAGAGAATTAAAATTCCAGCGATTTTATTCTAACGCATTAATTACGTTTCGATTTTCCTACCATCGTTTTTCAGAGTTCCTCCGTAATGGAAGCCGCTTACAGTTGTCATTGGTACGACGGATCCGAAGAGGCAAAAACGTTCGTGCAAATCGTATGCCAACAGTGTCAAAAGCCCCTGATTGTGTCCGGGGCGAAGTTTTTCAACGTCTCGTTGGATTTGTTCGCCTCGGTGAGATATAGTTTCATATATATATATATATATATTTAACATTACGGACGGAACATAATTAAAAAATAATATCAGTCTTAAATTACAAAGTACAATTAATATATTATAGAAAAATATGGTTCGGTACGAGCGTAAGGGGCAATAAAAAGGAAATTAAAATGACGAAAAGGGATGTGAAACGGATGGATAATATGGTTAAATTGTTTTTTTACGAGAAAGGAAGGGGAGTAAAAGATTTGTCAGGCCTAATGCGACCAGGAACGGACAGGATAGTCGAGAAGGATACAAAGATTGTTGTGCCTGAAAGTGACTGGACCCGTTTTGGATCATGTGACTAACAACAGCTGATTTGTTTGCCAGAAACCGTACTCGAGGATGGGACAAAAAATGTCGACTGAACATTATAGGGTATTAACAAGAGCGAGGAGATGAAAATCAAATGAGGTATATTTAGTGAAAACAAAACGTTACGTGATTAGTCAGACCACCTCAATATGCAGTAAAGGACGCAGGATCCTCAAGTCGTCTTTATACTTGCACCTCTTGCGTTGTTTACATTGAAAAGTTGAAAAATGAAATTAAAAATAACATAAATCGCAATCGGTACTTTATAAGTCACTGGGGAAAAAGCTTCTAAGAATATAAACCTAGAAATGATTGTATGTTAGTCGTGGAAGAACATGATTGTTATAAAAATTGTGTATTGACTCGTTTTATATAAAATAAAAGTAAAAAAGTATATTTTTTTCAATCTTTACTAATTTATAAAGTAAAATTTTAAATAAACTAAATTATTCAGATTGCAAAATATGTTATTTAAAATCGAAAAGAAAATAGTAAAATATGAAAACCAATTCCAAAATTGAAAACCAAACCTAAAAGAAAAAAAAAGACAACTACTGATTTTCAAATAATTTGAAAATAAAAATACGGAAAGCAACAAAAATCTGAATTTAAATTTAAAATAAAAACCAAAATAATTTATATATATATATATTTATTTATCTATATAATATTTATAGGTAGTCAATATAAAATTCAGAATTTTTTATCATTTAGAATTCGTTCGTATATTTTGAATTTTCAATACGTCTTTTGGACGAATAAACGAGATTTCATTAACCGTGCCTCATGCTCAATGAAAATAATTTATTTTCAGGTTCTCGGTGCTGTAGTAACATACTTCATGGTGTTGGTGCAACTCAAGTAAAAAAAAAAAAAAACAAATCAATGAAACATACTACTGGAGCAACAACGTATATTATCTCATATTACTCACTTGTACCATCAATTAAATTTCATATTTTTAACGTTACCATATAGAAGTCATTTATTATCATATTCTAGTGTTATGAGACCTCAAGTAGAGAGTTATACTAATGTCAACTATTTTAATATTATATTATTAAGTCGTAACATCGAAATTATTTGAAAATCTCAATCGAACGAAAACGAGGATTACCTATGTGTATAATTATTATCGTTATTCTCAAAGTTAGGTAGTCATAAAGTATTTGAAATCGGAACTTTTAATATACTATTATATACGGTACGAATGTTACTTAATATTTTTACTATATACCAAACAATAAAACATTATATTTTATTCAAATATTATTTTTATAGACGCTTTGTTTACCTATATGAAATTTTCTTTCTGACAAGCAGTCATGTTATTTCAGACGTCATTTTTTTCTAAATTCAAAACTATCAATTTTCTCCACAAGAAAAAGTAACATTTTTTATCATTATAGTTAATTTTTCTTATGTATAATTTTTATAGTTATTGTTTATCATGCATCTTATGTAATATTATTTTTTTCTAGTATTTATAGTCTTATATTAAAACATAGTAATAAAAATACTAATAGAAAAATATAAATTTAAATAAAATTACTCATTGAATGTAGACTACGTTAAAAAATTTATATTACAAATTTGAATTTATGAAGTTTGTTTTCTAGCTATTATTATTAAGTGAAATACTACAGTCTATACTCTATACTGACAACTTCAATTATATAAATGTTAATTTTTAAAAATCTCTAATTATTATTATTAAAGTTATTAACGTATCAGAATTATTAAATTATATTTATCAAAATAATTTAATAAAATATTATTTATTTCTTATTAATATTAATGATTTGTAAGTTTTACTGTTTGACTACCCGGGTGATTATATTCTCAGCATATTTTTTTTTTTATTCTCTTTTCATAAAAACATTAGAGTATATTAGAATTATAATGTCTTAACATATTATTAATGTAATAGTGAATTAATACACATATTAAAATTAATTGTATTTTATTGTATTAAGTATCTAAATACTTAAATAATTGTAAGTTATCGAGTATCTTTTACAATAATGTTTGAAAGATAATTGTACCTAAATACCGAAAATAAATGTATGTAGTATCGAGTATGTCGATACTTATTTAAGGGTAACTTGTTATATGTATAGCAAGTGCGTTTTATTGTATTCTGTTCGTGAAATGGTTTAACTTGTCATACAATATTGAAAACGTTGAATACACAATTTTGTACGTGTGCATGCAACATTTGAATTCAATTAATTAATTACATTATAAGCAGGGCTGTGAATTTTTGGGAAAGTGCATTTTTTTTTTTTTTTTTTTTTGGCGATTGTGAAATATAGCTTTGTAAGTACTGCCCTGCTAAGCGAAATTGCCGTATCTCGAAAAAAAAAAAAAAAATGAGTTACCTATGGCATCTGATAGGTGGTATATCAATTATACACAGAGGTGGATTTAACGATTTGCCACCCCTATGCAGAATAAAATTCACCTCCCCTATCCTAGCAAAAAAAATCATATGTACAAAAAAATATCCTAACATAAAATAAAATGAGCCATGATATAAGCTATAATAATATACAATCGT
>JAIPRM010006679.1:0-18290 GCA_025469315.1 Stegophylla sp. TES_Ste_2020 | reverse complement strand
AAAAAGTGTTTACAGAAAAAATAAATGATAAAAAATTCGGACATATTTCGCACGACGGGTGGAATTCTCTTGACGGGCGTATTTAATTTTAAAGAAACGATAAATCATTTCTTCAATAAAACGATTCTGAACGAGGGAAGTTAATAATATAAAAAATAAATGAGAAAAAAAAATTTTAGAAAAATGTCCAACATTTTTTTGCGCCAAAATCTTTCTTATATTATGATTTTCTATCTATGTTTAAATTTTCATAAAATTCGGATCAAAAAATGATGGTTTCCGAGTCGTTTTTGTCATATTTTGGGTAGTTTTTTCCAAAATAAAAAAAATGAAGAATTGAGAAATTCAAAAAATGACCTCTCTAAAGTACAATCTAAAGGAAAATCCGATTTCAAAAAGTGTTATTGATCGAAACTTTTGGACAAGTATTGAAGTATTTCTATACGAAAAGTTATACACAGAAAAAAAATAAACATCATTGTAAAAACACTAGCTTGTTCACTTCGTTCAGAATCTAAAAACGAGGATTCTTCAGTTCTGGACATTTTTTTTTTTTTTATAATAAATAATATTATTATCTGTCCTCCTATCACATACCTATGACGCTCTGAAATTGGTTATGTCTAGACTCTAGTTTATTCCTTACGAGGTCCTTATGTCTTCACATTTGCTGCTAGTAGGTAGCTGAAATAGATTAATTTTTTTTTTTTTTTTTTGCAAAATATTTATTTGTTTGATTCAGCCACCCCTCTCTAAAGGTAGCAGCCTTATGTAATTAAAAAAAAAAAATCTAAAAGAGCTTTGAATAGATTTTGGAGTGGGGGGGGCTAATCTCCTCATGTAGCTATTATAGCGTTTAGTGAAATAAATATTGTACATTATGGTTGTCTCCAATGACATTTATTTGTAACGACTGAAACGAACACGTTCTTCATGTGGTTTTAGTTACACGCTTTACCAGGGTTACCAACTATTCAATTCGCAGAAAAATCTGGACTTTAAGTTTACGACCGTTCAGGTTTTGAGCAAAGTAAATGATTCAGACACAAGGAAGTTTCGAACAATATCGTTAAATCGCTTTAAAGTTCATAAATTTCTTTTAATTAGAATACTTTAAAGGGGTAATTTTCAGTTGTTTTTTCAGCGTAACGAAAAATATCAAAAAAAAAATAAAGCAAAAACGATAAAATACGCCATAAACTAATTTTTTATGAAACCGGTTTTAGTAATCAAGTCATCGGTGGGAAATAATGATGCTAGAAACTTAAAATTTTAATCGCTCTCCCGCAATATTGTTTATTATAATTGACAATATTTTCAAGAAGTTTGACGTCTTCTTTGAGCTTCAAAAAAATATTAGAAATAAAGTAATTATTTAAGTAATTAAAAAAGTATTAATAAAGTATTTTAAAGTTATAATTTAATTAAATTTTAAGGCTTTTCTTAGTTCTTCCTTAGTAAAAGATTCACTGTATATGTGTTTTTACAATGATGTTTTTTTTTTCTGTGTACAACTTTTCGTATGGAAACATTTGTCCAAAAGTTTCGTTCAATAACTTTTTGAAACACGATTTGCCTCTAGATTGTACTTTAGACAGGTCATTTTTTGAATTTCTCAATTCTTCAATTTTTTTTTCTTTGGAAAAAACTACCCAAAATTTGATAAAAACGACTCGGAAACCATCATTTTTTGATCCGAATTTTATGAAAATTTAAGCGTAGGTAGAAAATCATATAAGGAAGATTTTGGCGCAAGAAAATTTTGAAAATGTGAAAAAAAAGTTTTGGACATTTTTCTAACATTTTTTTTCCTTCTCATTTATTTTTTATAACATTAACTCGCGCTGGTATAATATCAGAAAGAACAGTAAAATAATTTTCAGATACTGTACCTAAATGTCAACGCAGTTGTCGTTTTTATCTAATACAATCTACGTCACCATATTTGATCGTTGATCTTTTAGAAATAGGTGAGTTGAACAGATTAATACAATAGTTTTACACGCAGTGAAGTGATTTTCCAAAAACTGTTCAATATAAGTGGATAGAGGTGAATGCTTAAATGGAACACATTAATAAACATACATTGATAATAACTTTTTTTAATTTTTTTTTTTTTTTAAATTGTCTTTTTACACTCTGTTCGAATACGAATTTATAACTTTTGTGAAACACAGAAAGAAACAAATCAAAGAATTACAGAAATATTTATCCAATAACACGCAATAGTCAGGTAAAAATAAAAAAATCTTGACAATCCAATATAATACAATAATACGTTCACGTTAAAAATTATTAATTTTCACGTAAAACTTGTTTTTAACAAGAAGTCGTTTCTTATATACTACGAGCGTGTATGTTTTGTATACGATTCAAAGCATTCCATCGAGTATTGTATTGGTTCTTCTAGTTTTCGGTAGTGTAAAAACTAGCAATGCTGAAACTGTAAATATACATTAATTACACATTTTTATTCATACTGATTTAGTCAAATAGGTTAAATATTATTATTGGGTATTCACGTCGTAAGCGGTCTACCGTGTTTTTTTCCAATGACGTTCTAACCTAACCAGCAGAATTATTTTTTTCCAAAATGTTCTCGCGTTGCACAGCAAGCCGAGAGATATTTTTGATTTGCGCAGCAAAGCGGAGTCGACCAACTCGGTGGTGTTCGACTCCGAGTTGGTGGTCCGCTATGAAAAAAAAATTCTTATTTTCGCATACACTCACTTATCAAACACGAACACGAAACGATAATTGGAATCACGCAGCAGGCATCGATAAACACCCCGATCAAAACGTTGCCCATCACTGCACCTACTTTACCACACATGGTACCAATAGACGTGGCCATGCCTCTACGGATAACAGAACACTGTGAATATTATAATATATTATACTAATACCGTTATTTGAATTGTCTACGAATGATTAAAGTGTTTACCTGTACTCGGTCGGGAACAACTCGACTGAAATGCAGAATATTAGACTAATGCCGATACTGGAAAGCGCTTCGAACACGGATGACAAAATCAGATTTTCCGTCGAAGAGGTAATGAAATACAACCAAGCAGCTGACACACCCGATCCGATGAAACTCGTCACTATATATACATATAGATGAAACAAAGATACTTCGTTTAAACCGCAGTAGTGATGATTGTGTATTTAAAAGATTATATGATTTTTATATGAAAATGAAATGAAGTTAACAAAAAGCCGGACATACTCCGTACCGTGGGAGTAGTATTCTATGCTGGTGGATATTTGGTGGGCGTGTTAAATTTTTAAGAAACAAAAAATAATTTCTTCAATAAAACGATTCAGAATGGAATTCCAGTTAATTCAAAACAAATTTATTTAAAAAATTAGTCTATAATTTAATTATATAAATAGTAATTGTTTGTATTTTTCTTATATTGTTAAATACGTTAAACTTTTAATTTAATTTATTTGTTTGTTTTTAAATTAACTAATGTTCAATATTTATCCTTATGTATTCGCTTTAAACAATAAGAACCGTGCCCCCAGCACAAGCTTCGCTTATAGGGGGTACTGCAATTTTTAAATCATATTTTTGATAATATTGTATATATATATATATATATATATATTCTATTGTTGTAATAAATGTCATTATTATTATTATTATTAAAAAAAATATATATATAAAGTTGAACAAAAAATCGATGCGTTTGAATTTTCCTATTAAAAAACTGTGGACAGGCAAATAACAAAATATGTACATTAAAAATTTTCTTTTTATGAAATAGTCTTCATAATATTATTACGCCCATCTTGACTTTCGAAAATCACACACCACCTCCTCTCTCATATCAATTTCTTTAAAAAAATAATGACCTTTTCTTCATATTATATTATCATGATTATAAATTACCTAATAAATTAAAAAAAAAAAAAAATCAGGTATAAAACTTGTTTAATTTATATACCGATTTCCACCCGAGGAGACAAGAATACCCAAAGTGCAACATACGTCCAGATTTTTTATTGTAATATTGAATTTATTTTTAGAGTAAAATTTAATAAATGCTTTTTTGCAGATTAACTTTGCTACAAAATCCTAGCCCTACTGATAACCTTTTTTTTTTTAAAACAACCCCCTTAGTGCTCTCTCAATATTAAAATTGTACACAATAGGGTGGTAGAGTCGACGTTGGGAACCCTTGCTGTATCTAATATATAGATGTTCAATTTACTTAATATTTATAGTAATTTTTTGGAAGGGGTTTGATTAAAAAAAAAAAAAAAAAATGGTGAGCAGCTGCAAAACACAACACAATTTGAAACACTGCAGTTCTAACGATGAGAATAATTAAATATTTTATACTTATCCAATGTTAATGACCCGTTAGACTTTAATACGTCCACTGACCTGTGAAAAACCTAAGTCCAAGTTTGTTGATAAACAGTGGCACAATGAGACTAGTGGGTACGCAAGCAATGCCGATAATGATGATGTTCATGTATACAGAGTGATCGATATGATCATTGCACTCGACGACTTCTTCGACTTCGGGTTTGAATTTGAACACGGATACTATTTCGCACATAGTCGCGTTCTTATTATTGTTTTGCGAATCCCCGTACATCGTTTCGTACCAACGAAACCTGTTCATCAACTCTGGGAACCACAATATCAACATGTAATAACTGCTCAAAAAAGAAAAAAAAAATAGTGCATTTTAGGGTAAGCGTATGACCTGTTGTTGTAATTTTCATAATCACCTAATTTAATTTGTCAAAACTGTTACCTGGTAGTGGAGCAAAAGTGTATGATACACGTGACTATGGCCGTAACTTTAAACTCCGACGTGAATAGTCCTACGGAGGTCTCGTGCAGCCCACAAAAAAAACTTTTATTCGGTTTGTTAACAGAATCTGGCATGACTAACGAAGTCACCTACGAAAAAAAAACAAAAAAAAAACGTTCGAAATAATTGTTCAGACATATTCCGTTAAACAAATTTCCGTTGAAAAATCAATATTATTTTTACCAGAGGAATATTGTTTACTTGAACTCACAGGAAATTTATCATCTGACTTATTATTCCATCTATAAACAAATTTCAAGCAATCAACGGTTTCGTTGTGTTTACCTTGAGAGAGTAAGAATTTTGGACTTTCTGGCAACTTCGTCAGTATACATGCCAATATTAAACTCGGGAGTGAGCACATGATCGCAAACAGATTCCACGATCTGAACAAAAAGTAGTCGCTTTCGATTCTAAAAGTGTAAGGTATAATAGTCCATGCCATACCTGCGATATGAAATTATATTTTAAAATATGCATACAACTATAGAATAGTTGTGAATGGATCCGAGACATAAGCCATATATAGGTTTATATCTTCTTTTTAAAAAAAAAAAAATGATGCAACCTAACCTAATCGGGACCGGAAATTTTGTCCGATATTAAGAAGTGTCCGCTAATTAGAGGTGTCCGTTAAGATAGGTTTCACTGCGTTAAAGAAATTATTTATGGTTTTTTTCTTTAAATTCAACATGCTCACCAAGAGTATCTAATCCGAGGATTCAAAATAATACCCGTCGTGAGAAGTATGTTCGGCTTTTTTGTCTATACTTTACTTTAGTTTACTTTTTTTATTTAATTTTTTCGTGCTCAATCGGGTTGTTAAAAAGGTAATGAATATTTTATGACTATAATATCACCTATATTTTGTAGTTTGTTAATAATAAAAAAAACTTGAAAGTTACACTTCTCCCCAGAAATCAGGAGAAAGATATATATATATCATATCAATCGCAACCCCCTAAAAAATCCTGAATCAGCTACTGATCGTAGTTTAGTCCCCCGGCCCGCATGCAGTTTTTAAAACCTGGCGCCAATGGCAATAAATTTTCCAATCACCGAATTGTCAGCTGAATTAGACGTATTTTGTGTAAAATTAAATTATCGTAATTTTATTTCCACTATGTATTTAGATCCAATTTCAATTATCTTGAATAATTATATTTTCATAATGATGATACAAATACACGGAACACTTACACGGAAGCAATATCATACCGATCGTCCAGAACATTTCCATCCAAGACAAACATTTTTGACGGTATTTGACGCTAAGGAATTCAGCAAGGTACGAAAAAACTGTAGTTGAACCGGACAACCTGTAAATCATCAATTAACAGTCGGTTTGATTGTTTAAAATAATAATTATGAACAATTATTATTATTGTATGTATAACTTATCCAGTTGACTACCAACGTACCCAAATCCACTTATAAGTCGACAGAATAAAAATATGGAATAAATCTGGGACACACTAGATAACAGATTAAATAAACCATCGATAAACAAGCATAAGACCAATGTAAATCGCCGACCTTTAGAATCTGCCACATAACCCCAGATACAGGATCCTAATAACATACCTATTTAAAAAAAAAAAATGCCGATTAAAAACTACAGAACAAAACAGGTGTATTTTGATAATGAATTAAAATCATTTATTACCCATCATTACAGTTCCGTTTAGGAGACCTTTGTTAGCTGAGGTCATTTCGAAATCACATTGGGCTGACGGTATGATAAACGATGCTGACGTCACGCTAAACGTGACCGCTATGTAAAGGGATCCGCAAATGAATAATAAACTATAATGAAATTTCCCAAATCCTGTAAAAAGTAAATTGAAATATTAATTTTTATTAAAATAAATATTTTTAGAAATTCAAAGAGCATTAATTTGGGAGAAAATAATTGCCGTGCGTTGCTCTATTATTGTAGATTAAATACAAACACACATACGCACTCATTCATCGCCATTCATCTTGCGATCATTGGCCTGACCCATGGGATTTTGGTGATCAATTAATTTTCTAGTTCAATAGTTTTTCTAGATTCTATTTTTAAAATAAAATAAGAACCATAATTTTTGAAAATTTCTCCATAAATTTGTCAGGTCATTGCCATCTTAAATATTTTCAATTTGAATTAAACACGAAGATGGACGTTTTTAAAATTGATCAAATTTTTTTTTTATGGAATTGAGTACTTAAAACTAAAACATTTTAATCATATTCCCAAATATCCAAATGTGAAATACTTAGATCTTATAATTGATGAAAATCTTAAATGGAACCGGACATCCCCATATTAATAATCTCCAAATAAAATTAAGACGAATTATCATATTTTTTATATTACTAGATATTATTGTTATCGTCGAAACTAATGAGTATAAAAAAATTGTTTATTTATGACTGACTAAAAAACAAAAAAAGATACGAATTATAATTTTACACGTTTGATATAAAATACAACTAACCGAATTTTTAGATTCTGAACGAAGTGAAGAAGCTAGTATTTTTACAATGTTGTTTATTTATTTTTTCTGTAAACGCAAGTCCAAAAGTTTCGATCAGTAGCTTTTTGAAACCGGATTTGCCTCTAGTTGGTACTTTGGAGAAATTATTTTTTGAATTTCTCAATTCTTCAATATTTTTTTATTTTTTATTTTTTGAAAAAAACTACCTAAAATTTGACAAAAAAGACTCAGAAACCATCATTTTTTGATCTGAACTATATGCAATTTTAAACATAGATAGACAATAATATGAGAAACATTTTGGCGCAAGAAAATTTTGAAAATGTGAAAAAAAAAATTTTAGACATTTTTCTACATTTTTTTTCTCATTTAATTTGTTTTACTTTATATGTTAGGTTAAAAAAAGTAAAGTTAAGGAAAAGAAAGTATAGACAAGAAAGCCGGACATACATCGCACCACGAATATTCTTCGTTCTTCGGGTCAGATACTCTTGGTGAACGTGTTGAAAATGACGACTATTAAATTCTTTCGTTCAGAATCGTTTTATTGAAAAAATGATTTATCTTTTCTTTAAAATTACACACACCCTTCCTTCAAGAGTATCTGACTCGTAGAGCGTAGAATATCCGTGGTGCGAAGTATGTCCGGCATTCTTGTCCATACTTTACTTTACTTTACTTTTTAACATCAATTTGCCACCACCCAGACGTCCTCTCCCAATTTGATGTGTGCCCGCCACTGCTAGAAACAAGAAGAAAACCTCGTAATATACCCGGGGGTTAAGACATTATTAGTTTTCTACACGTGGGTAACAGTTATTGGCATTGTAAATAATATTATTATAACCGATAACGATTACGCAAACACATTGGTTATGAAAAATAATTGTATCATAAAGAAAGGAACTCGCGTACCTCTATATTTTATATTTACCAATATAATACGTAAATGCGTATGCATTACGGGTGTAATAAGTTCAACCATATAATATATATATATAAGTACCTACTTAACCGCCAAGCCGATTATGATTAATTGCTGCTCATTCAGTTTATTATTAATAATAAAACAGCCTCTGTGGCGGTCGGTCAGTCAATTCGGCGCGGGCACGTCCAAGGTAACTACACAAAAACTGGTGCAGGTTGATCGTTAAATATAGAGAGCTACAGTAAATGCAGTCTCTCTAGTAGTTAAATCATGTTGAAACATTTGAGACGATTAATAAGTATAATTGTAACATTGTAAGTACGTTTCCGGCGACCACAACGCGCAAGTTTTTTACGCCATATGCCATAATTACCGTTATTATAATGACACGAATTTTAATACTAATGCAAATTGTTTTTAAAGAAATACAATTTATTGTAGAATGAGTTACAAGTTTGTGTTATGAAAATTACATTTTGAACAGCAACATTTTCATCGCATATTATATTTTATTTTTATGTACATGTAATTTGACATGGTTTTTTAAGTTTCAGAGTAATTTCTATCAGTGGCGGAAAGAAGACGTCACTCGTCGGAACGTCCGAATTAAAATTTTAGAGCCTGTGTGGAAAAATTAAAAATATATATACATATTAAAAGTAAAACAAAAAAGTAATGGTAGGGCCGGTATCAAACTAGTTCTGACTTCTGAGTGTTCAGACTGATCAAAATATTGTTTTGTTTTGACTGATCGTATAGACTATAGAGCATGTTCTATTTCGATAAAACACTCAAGTCATGACTAAAGTTGACTAAAGAGTAAAAATGTTTTGTTTTGACTATGCCTTATCAGTGTGCGGGATTTCACTGATTTACATGTGTTCTATTTTTAGTTGGTCATAATAAAGCTGCCAGTTTTGCTCTTTTGGGTGCGGCCGGCCTACATCAGAAGGATTAAATGAGACTGTTAAATAGATATCTATTCAAAAATTTTGTCAAAAAATAATTAAAAATACATAAAACCTTACTTAACTAAACTTTTATCTTTCTTACAAGATAAAATGTTATAAGAACAATGGCAGAAGGCTTATAGGCCCCTAAAATATTATGACTTCTTTCTCGGTTTGTTTGGGAAAAACGTGTATAAGCCAGTATTTGTATATGTTACGGCAATTACACCATGTGCAATGTATTTTTTCCACCCGTATTTTTTCATCTGTATCCGTGTAACAAACAAAACTTTATAAAAATTAATAATATAACAAAAAAAAAACCCGACTCCGAATCGGACATTTCAGCGTAAAGATATTTCGGTGTGAGGAAATTATAGCGACGCGTTTTTTATTAATTTTTAATTCTAAATAAAATAAATTTTATTGGGTACGGTCATATAATAATAAGTTTTAAATTTAATTGAAATTATTTATCTTTGCTGAGGGAGGTCTAATTGTTGGGCTTATCCCCTGAAAATCACTCAGAGCCCCCCACATTTTTTATAAATTGTAAATGGTTAGTACCATTAGGGGAGGCTAAATCAAAAAATAAATATTTTGCTCCCTCCCAAAAAATTTATTTATTCTAATTACACCAATGGTTCGATACTTGTTTTTCAAAAAAATAATTCACAGATGTTTATAAAATCAAACGTTCTAGCCAGATTGATTGCCAGTGTCTTACAGTTTGAGAGAAATATACATTTTCTTTTTTTAATCATAATCAAGTAAGGCTGGTTGAGATTTCTGTCTTCCGCGGTCCGCCAGTTGCCGACCGCTGATCTAGAGGCAAATAATTGTGATTCCAGAAGTTGCTAGTCCAAACTTTTAGACAAATATTTCTACACGAAAAAGCGTTTATAGAAAAATAAGAGAAAAATAAAAACATCATTGTAAAAAATACTAGCATTTTCACTCCACTCGGGATCTAAAATGTAATTTATTTTCATACCCCCCCCCTCCCCCATAGATCGTCTAGCCTAAAATAAACACTGTATGTGAGTATGTGTGGGTACACGTAAGCGGCATCGACGATAAACGATCGATAACATTTTCGTGTAGTCTCAACAAGGAAAATCATGACCTTGAGACGTGTAGTAACAAAAAACATTAACTGTTACAAAAAAAAAAAAAAAAAATCGAGATCGCGTCTGTAATCGAGATAGCGCACGAGTACCTGCCTAATATTGTAACACAATTAAAAGTACAAATTATAAACGGATTACATAAACAATATATTATTAAGTATTTGCGATATTTTAAAATTGGGTTCGATAAAAATGTTGATATTACTGACTTACCGACCATTTCGATCGCGTTGTCCAAGTGTACGGACCGACCTAGAAGACTTGTTGAATCGACTCCTTGCATAGTATGTGCAAACAAAAAAAAAAAAAAAAAAAAAATGCAAAACTAATTACTTTCATACGATATCTAATTTTTATTTATTTTTTCAAAAACGTCCCGAAATACACACCCGTAGTCACGTTAATATTTTTTTAAAGCTATACTATTACATAATTATATATTTACCGATCGAATGGTTTTTCTCCATTTGAAAAATTATATTATGTTATAACAATAATATTATAGTCTAAAAACTACTGTTCATGAACCGGCCAAAGCAAACGCATGCAGCTCAAAACGCGGTAGAAATTGTTTATATTTTTTCAGCGTTCGGACCTCGGACACCGCAGGTACTTTACACTCGACGTTTTAGCTGTTCATCCATCAAGTGGGAGAAACGTATTAGTACGGTAAGAACCGTTTTATCATTTCTATTTTTTATTTTTATTTAACGAGTGCCGCCGATACTGCCGTGAGAACGACAGAGGGAGCTGTTACATTATAGGAATCTGCTGCCATGCGTTCCCTTTCTGAATACGAATACGCTGCGGGACTGAAATGTTTCCTATGTCTACGCCTAATTTCCAGTTATAGTATAATATTAATATTATATAGGTATCTATATTTTTGACCTCAATTTAAATTATTGCAAAATTTTTCAGATGAGAGTTAGGTATAATACTAAAATTCGTTTATAAAAGGTCCCGGATATACGGATATACCTATATTTGTTGCATAGTGGGTATTCTTCGTTCCCGGGGTAGAATTTCGGGGTAGTATTAAATTAAAAAAAAAAAAAAGCGGACATACTTCGCACGACGGTTAGTATTCTCTTGACGGGCGTATTATATTTTAAAGAAACGATAAATCATTTCTTCAGTAACACGATTCTGAACGAAGGAAGTTAATAATATAAGAAAAAAAAAAAAACGGTCAGTATTGTTCGAACACTGATAAAGAGACAAAACGGATAGTGTGTGTCGTTCATCGAACAAAAAACGTGCGAAGTATACCATACACTATACATAGACATTTAAAACCGTATTGTGATATAATGCCATATTATTATTATAATATATTATTATATATTTATTTTTAGAGTTAAATTTAATAATTACTTTTTTTTGGGTACTTAAAATACTTTTTTATAGATTTATTTTGCTACAAAACCCCAACCCTACTTATCAGGAAGTGTTCTTTGGTGACATAGTTGTTCGTGCAGCGATACACGTGCCATTAATCAATCGATAGATGCGGGGTTATTTTTGGATGGCGTGCGCTCTGATATTTTGTATGTTTCGCGTGCTCTTTTTTTTGAAGAAATGACCACTCGGATCCCATTTACTATGATTATTCACTATTCGTGAGAATTGAGAAACACGACTATTTTTAATGCCGTCAAGGTGCGTACCAAAAAAAAAAAATTCAGATGGAAAATAGTATAAATTGTACCTGCTTAATATATTTGAGATGTTGAGACGCGATGAGTGCCGATGATCTTTTTATGGTTTGCCGAGTAAAAATTCTCCACTGGACGGTATTTCAGACGCTCTGCAGATCGCGCCGAAACAGCAGTCTGGTAAAAAAGTCGTTGTGAAAATTGAGATGGTTAAGTTGGTAGTACTATGCTCGTCAGAAATTTTCTCCTTATCACTTAATCACTTTTTCCAACAACAGACAATCAGATATCATATTAGATCGTCATGTTTACTGATTCTTTCAATAATTTTTTATTCATTGCAACTTCCAACTATTACAAAAACCGATTTGTCGACAATTTGCACATTCGTCTGTTTTCCAGTATTCAAATTTTAAAATATTCAGTTCATTTTTATTAGTTTTCTTATACAAAAGAACGGAACTGGTTGACTTCTCAAAGCTGTGATCATGGTAAAATAAAAATACACCAACAATATTGACTTTCTGTTTTTTATTTTATTTTATTTTTTTTTTTGAAATTAAATTAGTTGGCGTTATTCAATTTACAAAGTCTCGTGACTATTTTGTTGTTATCCATATGTACGTGTACTTATTTACGACAGTTGTTGCCAAGTATTATCGATAGAAATAAAGTTGGGTAAGATTAAAATATAATAAATAATAAATGCATAGATTATCTATATAATATTATATAGAATTGGCAAAATAAGCACATGTAATCGAAAATTTGTATTTAAATCCATTAAATATGAATAAAAGTATCGAATTTTTTCGTTATAAATAATTTTTATAAAATCTAATATTCTTATAGGCAATAATTAATAACTAAAAAAGACGTACTTTGAACCTTTATTATTTTTTGCTCCTCATATGGAATACTCTTGGGGGTGTATTAAATTTAAAAAAAAAAAGAAATGATAAATAATTTTTTTCAATAAGACGATCTGAGCTGTGCTTCAGTTTATTCAAGACAATTTTACTTAAAAATTATAAGAGTATATTAGTATAACAAAAGAATTTGTTTTTACTCTGCTAGTCTTATATTTCATTATTAACTAAGAATAGTAAAAACACATTTGAATGAGAAGAAAGTATTAGAAAAAAAATCTAAAAATTGTTTTGATTTTTGAAGTCATGAATTTAATGATAGGTGATGATTGATTAAATTTCTGATTTAAATATAAATATATAATTTTATTTTATACTTTTTATAAATAATCAGATGTTTTGCATATTAACTTTTATTGATATTTATATTTAAAACCGTTGCATAAAAAATATTCCTTAGATTAATTTGTAAGTCTTAGGTATGTTCAGGGGCCTATAATCTAGTGTTATTGTTTATTGATAAAAGTTGACAGAAAATGCAAATTAAGTTTAGTCACATTTTTATGTAAAACAAATATACAAAAAATTAATACTTTTAATGAAATGTATGAGCTTGTTGCTTTGATTGTAAAAATAATATATTTACAGTATTTGGCTTCAAAAACAACTCTCATAAAGTCTCATGCACCCCCAATTTTTTTTCCCTGACAACCAATTGTAGATTAAGTAGACTCCTGGGGTTGATATAAATTACTAAGATTTCTTCTGTTCTAGTCAAACCATATTTTTGTTATTTGTATAGCAAAACCAATGGTTTTGATAAACCATAAACCATATTAACTTTAGTATTTTACATAGTTTTGGAAATATCATAAAGCTTAATAAAAAAAAATGATTTATTTGAATTGTATTAACTATCTAGTATCTATATTTAAATGAACCAATTCTATACATATTATTTTAAAATTATTTATGTATTGTACATAAAATATATTATGCTGGTAAAAGTGTACTTACACATTTTACATAGATATTACTTATATCTTTATACATCAATGGTATAATATTATTTACAAAAGTATAAATTAGAAGATAATTATTTTCATTTTTTCTTTTTTCTTTCAGACCATTAGGAACATTTTGGAAGTTAGCAAGAATTGGTGAACGCAAAAGTCCATATGTATCATTTTGTTGTATTGCAATGGCTTTTAGCTTACTGTTTTGGACATAATTGTATTGCTGTAAATATTACAAGTTATTCTTAAGAATTTTGTATTATTCTCTTTTAAAATAAACAAATATTTATTATAATACTTCAGTATTTTTACGAATTGGTATTAAATTTAAATTTGTATTGAGTATTTAATTTAATTTCTTTAATATCTTCATCATACACGATCGGTAGATGAGTATTGTTTATTATTATTCATTCTTTATTTTTCCATACTATTTCGTTACAATCCATAATTTGTCTCCAGTTCGGCCAGCAGTGGACTCTAAGCATTGCGAAAAATGACTATAGTGAAGGTCAAAAACTTCAAATGGTCCTTGGATTTTGTCAGGAAGAGGCATGATAAATCTACAGATAGCGTGAGTCCTCCAGGATATAGTCAGTCAGCTGGACTGAACAGCACAGAAATGTCAATAGATAGTGAATCGAACACACTGATTATTAAGAAGTCTTGGGATCTTGCCTTAGGACCACTAAAACAAGTGCCGATGAACTTGTTTGTCATGTACATGTCCGGAAATTCTATTTCCATTTTTCCAATCATGATGATTGGTATGTTAATTTTGCGTCCAATCAAAGCGTTGTTTACATTACAGACAACATTCAAGACCATCGAAAAAACACAATCATGGGGTCAAAAATTTGTATTTATTATTGGAAATTGTGTTAATATTATTTTAGCGTTGTACAAATGTCAGTCTATGGGACTTTTACCTACTCATGCCTCAGATTGGCTTGCTTTTATTGATCCACCGACTAAAATGGAACACTCTGGTGGTGGCTTATGTATAAGTTAATCTATTGTGAAAAAATGTATGCGTAGTATTATGACACTGAAGTGATAAATTAACTGCTTTATTTGATTATTGTAATTTCATTTTAATGTCTTTCTAAACCAGTGGTTAAAACACTGGTGTTCTATGGACTTAAGATTAGTGTTCCTCTAAAATTTAAAAACCATGGCAAGAATAAGTAAACAAAATTTTTGTTGCATAGTCTTAACATTTCGACTTTTATCGATTTCTAAAAAAAAAATTCCTTCAAAGCCCTCTAGACCTTTCATAAATTGCTTAAGATGATAATACTTCATTAGAAGAGAGACTAAATCAAATAAATAAACATTTTAGCCCCCCAAATTTTTTATCTTAAGTCCACTTATAATAAGATGTGTATGACCATAAAAAATTCATTGTGTTCCGCCATAATATTATAAAATACTAAGTGTTCCGTCATTCGAAAAAGGTTAAGGACTACTATTCTTGGCATATACCTATTTTATTTTTTGAAATCTATAATTACACTTGAATATTTTTATTAATTTTGTATAATTATCACTGATAAAATACACTTTTTAATTATTGTATCTAAGTTTTATACATGAGTATAATTTTCAATAAATAAATAATAATTATATACATATTATAATGAAGTGTGTTATGTTGTTTTAACTAAAATAAGAATTATACTTCTATTAAAATCACTTACTGTAAATCTTCTGAATGTTTTATTTTAAAATATATATATGTATGATACTTAATTACATTCCTCTGTTAAAGTTATAATATTATGTCTCTTACCGTGTTACACTGTTACATATGTATTGTACATATTAATTTCAATAATTACTTTATTGAAATATTTTAGTATGATGTATAAAATGTATAATATTTTCATTTATGTTTAAAAAAAAATATATTAAAAATATGATTTTTGCACTGTTATTACTTGTGTGTATAATATGACCCCTAGAAAAGTTATTTGATCTCAAAGTTTTCCTGTATATATATATATATATATATGTTCTTAGTTATTCTTACCAATTAAATTAAATTATTTTGAAAGTAAAAGGTGTTAAAAAGACCTTAATTCTAACTAATTATTAAGACTATGTATTATAATGTGATCTATGTAGTGTTCTAAATTATATTATAATCCTGATGATTAAACTTAGCTTAAATCTGTTGTAAATTGTAATACAAATGTCTTTATATTCTTAATTTTCTTACATGTCTAAATATTTACTATTTATTTTGTTTAATTATATTATTTTATTTTAGTATAGCCCAAGATAATATCTCATACTAAATATGCTATAAAAATACCATTACCTTCAGGCTATAGTACATTTAGTGATATTGTTGTCTAATTTTATTTTAAGTAAGGTTATAAGGGGTTAGACAAAGTCTTAGAGTTACGGACAGTCGACAGTAAAAAATCCAAAAGTATTTTTAGTTGACTATGTCAAAAGGCCATCAACAAAATACAAATTATCAGTTTGATAGCATTTTAGGAAAGTTATTTTATTTGATTAAACTGTTGCTTGTTTGTTTTTTTGTTTAATCTTTTATGCATTGTTTTAACATTAAGGCCTATTATACTCACAATTAAAAATCATATAAGACCAGAAAATGTCTATTATGTTATTATGTTAATTTTAAATTCCAAGTGGTGCAAAGATTCTTAATTTGTTTGCTAAAAATTGAGGAAAACTACTCAACATTTAACAAAAACATCTTTAACTTTTTTTTTTTTCAATTCAAACTTTATGAAAATTTAAATACAGGCAGATTTTTTCTAACACTTCTCATCAGAAAATTATTTTTTCCTGTTCTCAGTTAACAGTGGGGTATAAAACTGAGTCAAAAGTAAAAATTGTTATTATAATCATAAACTTTATAATTTTTAAGTAAACTTATATTATGTAAACTCGAGCTCCTCTCAAAATTGTTTTATTAAAAAAAAATATTGTTTCTGCAAAATTTAACACATTATTCAAATTTCATCCGAGGAGCAAATAATGACCCAGGCGCAAATTATATCTTCATATATGAAAAATCAATTTTTATTTTTCATTTATGATGTAGGTATGTAACACAAAATTATTTTTGGTTTAACATTAAAGTTTATGTTATGCGGGTATATCAGTGTAATATGTAAGACCAGTGTACAATCACACAAAAATGAATTAATTTTGTTATTCTGGTCGAATTTCGACCACTCAATGATACTAGTACTTATTATTAAGTAATTTATTGCACAAATTTTATCATTTACACAAATATAAAATTGCACATGGCTTATTCTGTTATTAAATAACAATTGTTAAACATATTGAAAATTACTATTATTGTATACTAAGCTTCACTCAGAATTGTTTTATTGAAGAAGTGATTTATCATATCTTTAAAATTCAGTACACCCACTAAGAGTATCCCACCCGAGATGTAAAGAACACTTATTTTTTTGTAACAATATTATAATTTATCCAATATTTTTAAATTTGTGTTTGTTGTAATTTCCAAAAATAACTTTTAAAATCACAAAATTAATTGAAAAATGTTTCTTAAAACAAGTTTAGAAGTATGCATTTTATGGTTTACATTTTAGTATAGTGTATTATTGTAGAATTTATAAAAAGAAAAAAATATTTTGTTATTCATGGAATGCAGATAGTGTATAATATAGATAGTTATATTAAGTATTAAGTATATCTTAGTTTGGTACAATGTTGTATGCTATCTATGAAAAAAAATGACTACTCATATTGTCATATGACAACCTATTTTCTTAATAAAATTTAATAATTTCTTAAATTGTAATTTGAGTTTTTAATTTTCCTAATTAATAACTATGTCATAAAAATGTCTTATAAAAAACACGATTTTTTTAAACAACAAATGCAATTTTTTGCATGTCAAATTTTGCCAGGTTTTTTTTTTTTAATTAATTGACCTGTTACATTTCGTTTTTGACTACTGTATTTTTATAAAAATTTTTCATTTTGCAACAATGCTGTCCCACACTTGATCTCAGCCATAACATTTAATTTTATTCAATCATCTAAACTTATAATAATTCACTAGCTTTTAAAACCTTAACACAAGTTAAAGAACTTGTTAATTAAATTCACTTGTAAACTCAGCTAATTTCTCACATCAACTTATTTCGGCAATAATATTTTCAAATAAATACTGAACAATTAATAATAATAATAATAATAATAATAATAATCTTTATTATATGGAATAAAATTCCAATTTCAAATTTACATAACAGTGTGGTACAGGCAATATATATATAACAATATGAATATACATAATTATGATAATTAATAGAGATAAATAATATATTACATAGTGATAATTTAAGAATTAAGCTTAAGTGTAAGTGTAAAAATACAATATATGAAACTATATGAATAAATAAAAT
>JAIPRM010006678.1:0-18290 GCA_025469315.1 Stegophylla sp. TES_Ste_2020 | reverse complement strand
TTTTTTGAAATTTTTTTTTTTTTTATTATTAACTTCCTTTGTTCAGAATCGTTTTACTGAAGAAATGATTTATCGTTTCTTTAAAATTTAATACGCCCGTCAAGAGAATACCACCCGTCGTGCGAAGCATACCCATCGTGCGAAGTATGTCCGGCTTTTTTTTTTTTTGACTCGATTAAATCGCGATTTAAACGTGTTTAAAATAATTGAAAAAAAAAATCATTCTAAATAATCACGTTTTAAAAAATAAAAATAGGTTTTAAACGATTGGAAACTGTTTTATAAATTGTGAATGGTGTGAAGAAGCTGGTTGTGTTTTTACAATAATGTTTATTTTATTTTTCTATTATTTTTTTCTATAATATACACTTTTTGTGTATAGAAATACTTGTCCTAAAGTCTCGATCAGCAACCTTTCGAAACCAGATTTGCCTGTATTTGGTACTTTGACGCTCAATATCATAGTAGCGCAAACGGTAAATAAAAAGTGCGGACGCACTCGAGCTAGTGTTGTGAATTTATACAATTCAAATCTATAAAATGGTATTAGACATTTGTTATAATACTTATTATATAATTCGTACCTATTATGTTATTTATTAAACTATTTTTGGTAAAAGAACCCCTGATTAAATTACATGAATAGCGTCTGAAACGATCCGGGACGCACCTTGTGTTTAACTTTTAGACGATACGCACCCCATGTGATCCTGTATTAAACAGGTATTTAAAATACTTTACAATAAGTAACAATCTGTTCTTTTATTTTGACAATTTGTTTTCATGTGTTTAACAATACTATTGATTTATCTTTATGTGATATTATCACCCTTATCTTGTTTGTTACAGTAAATAATAATACAAAATATATTCTATAATTTAATTAGCATATTTTATAAAATATGGTGTAGTAGCTTACCAAAATATTGCTACAGTCCCACGTAGTTATCTGAATTGACCGACTGTTCACAGCTTCAAACAATCCAAACTTAAAAACATGAATAATTTATTAATTTAAAATAATGTATACCAGAATACTATCAAACATATTATTTAAATTACTCTATTATCGAGGGGGGAGGCGTAGCAATGTGGTGGTTGAAAGTTATTAGCTGAACAGAAATTAAAAATAAGATAGATATATAATTTTGAACCAAGTAGTGGAAAAAATAATCGTGCTTAACATTATGAAAGAGAAGAGAGGGAAAATGATTGGTCACCTACGAGGGCGCAACCTGTTTCTGGCAAATATATTCGCAGGACAAATAAATGGACACAAAGGGAGAGGTAGACCAAAGAAGGTGTGTACAGAAGACCTGTTGAAATGGTAAGGAAAAAATCGTGATTATAAAATGTGTATACGTGATAAATTGTCAATTATTATTGAATGATTGGCGATTGGACACCGGTTGAACGGCACTCACGGTTATCGAGCATTTCTCGTTTCGAAAAACGTTGTCGACAAATCGGCTCGGACGCCGGACGTCCAGAGATGATCGGGTTCTGGGCCGGATCAGACGGTCGCCGACGAACGGTGTCCAACGCGGACAAAACGCGTTCGAAAAGTCCGCGATCGTTCGCTTGACCGCGGCCAATCTGTCGGCCGGTACCCGTCGTCGGTCGTCGGTCGGCGGCCGGGGCGTTTTCCGAACGGTATTGTAATCGGCGATGAACCGTTCGCGATGATTTTCCGCCCGCGTCTTCAGCTCGTCCGCCGCGACACGGAACGTTCGGAAATAAAACGTGCTCTCGAACGACAAGTCGACGTTCAATGCGAAATCGTAGAACAACGTCAGCGCACAGAACCGATAATCGTCCGGCAGTCTGACGGACGCGCGCGTTTCGTTCGCGTCGTCCGCCGCCGCCGCCGCCGTCGTCGTTTCCATCGCGCATTCGAAACACGCGGACAGTTCGCGCGACAAGTACTCGTGACTCCGGCGGCGCACGAACACGGCGGCGATCATGATTTTCAAGCCGTCGTTCGTCGTCGTCCGTCGGCTTCCCCGTTCCACGAATTCCTCCGAAATCCGCCGTCGTCGAATCCCGTGGTCATCGATTCGAGCGCAGCGAGCACGTCGTACGATTTTTATCGCCGATCGCCTCCTCCGTCGCCACAGACCCGCGCGGACGTTTCGGTCAACAACGATAACTGCCACGCCACGACGAAAACCGCGAAAATCGTCTTCATGACTGAATTTATTATTATTTTTCATATTATTATGTCACGAGGAGCTGAAATAGGCGACCGCGGCGCGGCGGTCTGTACGCGGACGTGTGTTTTTTTTTTTTTTCAGATACTTATAGTGACTCGGCGGTAGTGATTCCTAAGCTATGTTGTTCAAACAACGTGTGTTCAAACAACACTCGGTAAACACGGTAACAACGCGCGAATAAAGTCGAGTTTAGCGATAGAGCCGTGTTTTGTTTCTCGTACTTAAGAATTGAAAAAAAAAAGGGGAAAAAAATTAATATGTACTTCGCTGTTCGGGGTGTTTTTCGCACGTCGGGTGGGATTCTCTTTTTAGTAGTCGGTGAAATTTTCAAGTCCCTATAGCTGCATTATTTTAGAAGTTATGTCAATAACTTAGTTATATTAATTTTAAATTTCACGGCAATTCCGGTGATTATTGCATATTTTGCCGTTTTTCGTCAATTTTTTGACAGATTTTCACCGTTTTTGGATAAAGTATTGAAAAAATGGAAAATGACCTCTTTAAAGTACCATCTGAGATCTGGGTATAATTTCGGTTCTATAAAGAAACTAATCGAAACTTTTGGACAAGTAAATCTATACGAAAAAGTGCATACAGAAAAAAATAAATAAACGTCAATGTAAAATCATAAGCTTCTTCACTTCGTTCAGAATCTAAAAGGAAAAAAATGACGTAATTCGCTCGTTTGGGTTTCTCCGCTCCACGGGCGGGATACTCTTGGTGGATGTATTACCTTTTTAAAAAAAACAATGGTGTGAACGGAACTTCGATTGATATACAATAGTAATAATTGTGGATTAGGTTATATTTAACAAATATTATTTAATTGTGTTGAGTACTGTATGTGTATGTGTGTGAAGTCAAGTATGTGTTTGAAAATTGTATGATGTATACGCATCACAGTTTTTAGTAGTTGGTGTGAGTTTCAACTTTTTAGTTCCATTATTTTTGAAGTTACGTTAATAAACTAAAATCAAATTTTTGGGTAGTATTGGCATGCGTTTAGAAAAAGTATTGAGAATTTTTTTCAAAAAATTACTTTCTAAAAGTACCATATAGACAAAATTTCCGATATATAGTTACTCGAAACTTTTGGATCATTATTTCCACCCGAAATCGTACTTCCATAAATATAGAAAAAATAAATGAAAACAGATTTGTAAAACCAATACATTCTTCATTTAGGTTAGGTTAGGCACCACTGGCCATCACCGTTGTGAGAATTGTACGAATACGATTTTTTTACATTACATGTCCGTGGGAAAGGATAATACTACCTTCGTGTCCTTTCCCGAAGATCCACCACAGGTCTCGTCGGGGTGATTGGCAATAACAGTAACGACCAGAGTGCCGGGCAAATAAAATATCGCATTACTCGCACTGAAGACGAAACCGTATCGATGACTATGGCGATGGCGATAATGATAATGATGATGACAATAATTATTTCGAATCCCGTGGCCTCCGGACGCATAAAACACTACTTCGAGTCATCGGAATCGACCGACAATTTTCGAGTTTGTTGGCAGTTTGCCGCCGCTTTTTTTTATGCAGTACATAACAGAGAGGAAAATCTCAATAGGTAAGCCGAAGAGTAATGTATTTTTTCTCTCTCCCGAATCGGATTTCTCCGTGTTTTATCCTGTATTAAATTCGAAATTCACATTTTGGTCCTAACTGACCCGAACCGAAGTCTACTAGATAACGAAGTGATTAAAACAAACGGTTTGCACTCATATTTTATACGTTAAACACGTTCGTTTTAAGCTAAAACGTTCAGAAATATTTTATTTTCTCCGTTTATTTATTTTTTTTCATTGTATAGTTAATTCGAAAATTGATGGATATCTTTAGTTATCACATCGATACCATAATATTATGATTCTTTCCACAAATTCGACTCTATTTCCAGGTAATTAAAATAACATTAGTTATAATTGAATACACTATATGGGTTTAGAATATTTATTGTTTTTTTTTTTTTTTTTTTTTTTTTACTGTGCCGTAGCAATGGATATTTTATTGTCGTATCCTTATCCCCCCTAGAAAAATAAACCTTAAATTTTATTTTCCTCTAATGCTCCCCCGATGTTCGATAATTTGTCCAACCCCTCCTCTATTGAAGACAATAATATGTCGTGGCTTTGAGTTTATTCCCGTCTATAAACGAAATAACGTTAAAAAAAAAAGTAAAACGGACCTTATTGGATCGGGTTTGAGCCATCGAAATCCTCTCCTCGGCAACAGCTGTCTCGAAATTTATTTGATGATTCTACTGTAAAGACTACCGTCAAAGATTTCTGCGAAGTCAGTGGTGCAGTTTTTCCCCAAAATCACGAGCGATTTTTAAGATACGACTTCTGCCGCGGCGAATAATAACATCGACCTTATAAATATTGTATCTAAACGGTTGTCGGACGTACACGAAGAGCGGGGGGGAAAGAGACGATTTGTTGCCTTTCGCCAATAACAATAACAATAATAATAATAACAAATAAAAACTTTGAAAACAGGAAACAGATTTCCGATTGGTCACTTTATTTGTTATATATCGGTCAATATAATAGGTTTAACAGACCACTTGCGGACTTATGTACTATAATTTCGTATATTTTATTATTATTGGCAATATTACGAGAAGGAATAAACCGGAACAAACGTATTGTTTGTAACACTATTCGCGGTAGATGATACCGAAAAAGCGATGTTCTTAATTGTTCAATCAGACTCATTAAAATCCGTGTACAATATTTACCAAACGTTATTATTATTATTATTATGTACCGAATAACCTTTTCTCGGACGATGTAACAAAGTTTAATAGCACACCTTTACCACCGCCAATAAGACACAATACATAATACTACACAGATTATTATAGGTACAATTCGTGTACTTGACAACAGTTATTGCCTCGAGCTAAACGTGTAACACGGTGTTTAGTAATAAACTAATAACAATAGGGTTCATTTTTATCGGTCGATGTCCGTTATTTCGTGTAAGTGAGTCAGAAACACCATTTTGAAAAAAGTGTATAGAATTCAGAGGTTCCCAAACTCTTTTTTTTTTTTTTTGAACGACTAATTTTGGAAATTTTTCCTGATTTTGACGACCCACAACAATAATCAAACGTCGTTTCTTTATTAATTATTATTTTTTTATTTTTAGCTCTTTTCTTGCTAAACAACGAAAGTAACATAAAAGACAAAAAAAAAAAAAACAGAATTTCATTTTTAAATTTTTATTTGAGGATTTTTAAATACATTTATTATTATTTATTCATTTATTAAAAGGAATGGTTAAAAATTATTTAATATTATAATATAGGAATACACCTTATAAATTAATATAATAATAATAATAAATCAATATTAGTTGTAAATTGTTGCAATATATCTCTTGTTTCACGGCGAATGAATTTTAACTAAAAAAAAAACAAGTTTAAACATATAATAATTAACGTGACCTGTCAAAAATGCAACCCACAGTTTGGGAACCTCTGGTGTATACTATAGATATATACAATTTTATTTCTAGTTACAAGATACGTTCAACGTTTTATCAATTACCTACAAGATATTTTACTTGCATAATTATTTATTATTGTAGAATTACAAGATGGTCAATTACTTTTCCATGAATCTTTTCCAAGAATAATTTAAAACAACATTAACACTATATTTTTGTGAAATAAAATAAAATTTACTACTTTTATATGCAAACATTTAAATTATTTAATTAATTTATTAATGTATATATATATATATATTTATTTTTTTTTTTTTAAATATCAATTTAATTGACTTTTGAGTCAATGTTTTGAAAGAGAATATTTTTTTAGACAGTTTTGAAATTTATTTCTTTTTCTCAATCATTAAACTATTGATCTACCTGAATTTGGCCCGCAGTCTAGTATCTTCGATAACAAATTCTTTAATGTTCGTCTAAGTAGTTATATTTCCATTGAAAAATCCTACATTTGCCACTGGAATAGTGTTGTCGAATAGGGAAGAAAAGATTTATTCCACCAGCTTATGTTTTATAATAATAATTATTTAAATTCAACGGTACCATCAACTAAATAATGTATAGAATACATATTTCAATAATTTGTGTGGAATGTATTTAGATATAGATACAAATGCTCTAATAGTTTTAGGTTATTAATAAAATATGTCAATAAAACATAAAAAATATAACTAAATACCACCACTAACAAGTGACAATAATTAACTATAATAAGTCGTTTTATGATAAACGATAGCGAAATATTTAATATTGTAGTATAAATTCAAATCCAAATAATTCCTTCCTCTCCGAATACTACCACAAATATATACCATTTTTAAAAGTATTTAAATTCTTGTTCTCGAATACTTCTTTGTAACCGTGGCAATCTGTGCATCAAAATTAATTCGAACCCATAACACCCCCAAAGACCCTTGAACACCCTTATAAGTCTTTCGTACAGTCATAACGGAAAAACAATAATGGTTAAAACCGAAAATGCGTTTTAATTTTAAAATAACACGACACATCGTTGTGGCCGTACATTCAGCGTTCTCTCGGCGTCTTATATACATTCAAGTATTCAATAATCAATATTTAATACGAATATTTGAAATTCACGCTTTTGCTTATAAAAGAAATTACTCGAATACTTTATGAAATTAAAAAATTCCCACCCCTATTTTTTCCGCCGTCTTATGACAACCCGAATTAACCCAAATGAATACATTATGTGATTTATATTAACCACTACAAAGTGGTTTTTAAACACCTTAATTCGGTTGGGACTCTTTTACACCAAAGTCAACATTTCCCTCTTCCATTAATACTCTTTTCCACCAATACACGTTGCTTCAAAATTATTTATCGATCTGTATATTAAGAAATTCAAATATTTAAATATGATATTATAATGACATAAAACGCTTAAGTAAAAATATTTATGACGCACATAGCAATAAAATCTTACTAAAAATTCCAACGAGTGATGGAGATTACGTCATGACGCTTCAAATAATATAAACACGGACACGAATAAAGGTGAATCAATTTTACCAATAATTAATGGCACGTGAATAATAAATTACACACGAAACGAACAAGTGATTTCTTTTGCGAACCAGATAATTTATACACTTGGATGGAACTTTCAAATATGCTCGCAATAGTTTTATTATACTATTGACTATATTGATTTCTTTTCATATTTACACATTTAAATTTTAAACAATGCAATAATTTGCGGTGTTAATAAATAATCCGGTAAAACGTGTAATTGTGGAAAATAATGCATTCAGGCAGAAAGGGTATTGGTGGAAAGAGGAACGGGTGTATTTTGGCGGAAAAAGTAAATGTGCATTTCGGTGGAAAACGGTGACGTCCCTTAATTTACGTAAACCTTAAAAACGCATAACCCTCACATAAATCATACGGGGGCACATCCCTGTTCGCGACACTGCATCGCCGGCCGGATTCAACGGCCAATGTGCAATACGGCTCGTTTCACCGCGTCCACCATATTTGTTTTGCCACCATTAATCGTTTTAAATCTCAACGGACGATTTTATCGAATAAAATCGCTTTAGATTCTCAGCGAAAATATTGCGTCGTGCGTTAAAAGCCTGCCAGAGTGGCTCGCGAGTACGTCGGTCGTAATGCGTGTTGTCTCGACGTCACAACACTAGTGGTGTCACGCATTCCTGCGTTCGGAGTGATCGGAAGAGGGGTTAGAGGCGCGCAGCATCCGGTCGAAATCCATCCGACGCCGATGCGCTCGTGTTTCTGGACCCTGCGAAAGGTCTCTCTCTCTCTTTCTCTCTCTCTTTCTCTCTTTCTCTCTCTCTCTCTCTCTCTCTCTCTCTCACTACCCCTAAACCCCAGTGAGTTGTAATCTCGACACATTCGTCGCGGAAAAAGGAACGCAATAAAAGTAATAATAATGTAAGTCCGTTTCAGTTTTCCGCGTGAAAATGGGTTATAGGATTTTATTATTATCCCAGAAGTAATAATAAAATTACAATTTTGAAAACCCCCGAAAACCGTTTGCCGCTAAAAGGTCTCATATCACCACGCAGGGTTGTAGTATTTTTTTATTTTTATTTTTTAGATTTCAAGTGAAGCGAAGAAGCTTATGTTTTTACAATGACGTTTATTTATTTTTTTTCGCTCTTTCGCTGGAAACACTATTTCGTTTGTAAATACATATCCGAAAATTTCGATAAAGAACTCTGTACATTCGAAATCATACTCAAACGGTGTTATAAAGAGGTCATTTTTCAAATTTCTCAATACTTTTTTCAAAAACGCGAAAAATGTGTCGAAAAATTGACAAAATATGCTATTATCAGAATATTCATAAAATTTAAAATTGTTTTTTAACATAACTTCAAAAATAATGTGGCTAAAAACTCGAAAATCTCTCCAACCACCAAAAATAATCATGATAATACTTCATGAAAATTTCAAAAACATATGATCAATTTTGAGTTAAGTATAGCATTTTGAAAATATTGGAAATTTATCGTTTTTTGTAAGATTTTATTATATAAAATTTTTAATTATTGATAATAAAATATCAAAATGTAATATGACCTCACTCACATATTATATGTCTAATTTATCTAATAAAACAATTTCGAAAATCATACAACAATTTTTTTATCTACGAGTATAATCGTTTAAAATTGGCATTTTGACGGAATTAGTTAGTTAGTTTTACTTAAAATTACACACTTTAACATAAAAGAAAATTGATTTAACCGATTTTTATGAAACTTGGTATCTAGGCTATAAAATGTATTCATTGTATTTTATGCAACGGATAAATTAAGCAAAAGCTATTAATGCTTTTGTTAATATAATTATTTAAGTAGGCGATTAAATAATTATTTAAATAAGACTTATTTTGGAAACAGGCGTTTTAGTTTTTAAGCCTTTAGCCCATTCTGCTGTAATAATCCGGGGTTTTCTATATAATATAGCCGCGTCCAAATCCCTTATTGCCGAGTGTTTCTATATAAATACTGTTTTTATAAAGTAGCTCGATATTATCGCGATCAGCTTTAGAGTAGTTGTATCCGACACTTTGGGAATCCTTGCTGCAGACTGTAGGGCAAAGGTCTTCAGCCGGTTTACAGTGTATCGTAAAATCGCTGGGAATAGCATCATAGATCTATTATGTTGACAGAAAAATATAATGGACGATTTTTAAATTAATTCAATGCGATCCGGCGCGATTTCGGGGATGACATCAAACCCCTAAACCTCGCTCGGAGCACGGCCTTGCGCCCAACAGACCGATTGAAATATTTTAATTTTAAATATTTTACAGAGTTTTCGCGTTTCCTTCCTCGCGCATTGAACCGAATCAATCGCGCGTGAAATAAGTAATTTATTTTTACTCGTTCCATGCAAACTAACGAATCAATAACCCGCATGTTACCATTGTTTGACAAAAGCGTTTAGTCGCTTTGTTTGTTCTCTGTGTTCAATTTAAATGACATAGTATTATTATTATTATTATCTGACTGAAAAAAAATTACATATTAAACAGCCAATTCATATATTTTATGTTTGTACAAACTATTTTGTGATTATATATATGTATATATATATATATATATATTGGAGAACGGGTTTTTTTTTTTTGTGTGTCCGATTTGAGCCATATTATAATAACAAAATAGTAATTAGATAGTCGGTATCCATATGGCAATGATAATAGTCTAGAACACACATAAATAATAATACTAATACTTTCCCATCATGTTTTTGAATACGGTTCATCGGCGATGATCCAATATAATATATTTATGATATTCATTATGTTTATACATGTATTTTTCTGGGATCGAGAACTCATTTTTCCTCAATGGCCATATATTTTAATATTATTATTATAAATTACAATAATCATTTTGTTTTTTTTTTTTACATTTGACATTTGATTAACTCAGTCAGTTTTATAACGCATGTGTTTAGCAATTTAGTAACAGTATTGTTCATGTAGATTTAATTATTGATAACAGTTAATTATTTTTCTGTTTTAAAACTTAAAGATCTTCTTATTAAAATTTAACTCAACTTGTTTTAATAAAAAAAAAACTGTCAACAGCAGTGACGAACGTAATAAAATAAGATTATCTAGATAAAAAATGTGTTATCATTTGTCTTATTCAGATGAATTCAGAAATTTTTATCTGATGTACTATCTCAGAAAATTAATTTGTGTCATCTATTTACTAAGTTATCTAAATAAATAAATTATTCCAATTATTATTATTATTATTTTTTTTTTTATGTAAATGAGCTAAAAGTTGAGGAGGACGTGATGACCGGCAAGGAAGAAGCGGAGTTCACGAGACAGGCGCGGCAAGGGTTAGCTCCAGTATGATGCGGGAGGAGAACGTTGGGGAGGTGGGTCACCCGCTGACCACTGTTCGACCACGGGGCTAGACTTGAATTTTATTTCTCTACGTAAGGAGCAGTGGGGAGTGGCCTCGACCGTTCCAAACTTCTTTGAATAAATAATAATAATAAAAAAAAAAGCATTGTGTATATTTTTCTTTAATTTAGTTTACTTTTTTTTTTTTATCTATTGTATAAAGGAAAAATAAATTAATGAGAAAAAAAGTGATAGAAAAACGTCCAAATCTTTTTTTTTCACATTTTAAATAATTTCTCGTGCCAAAATTTTTCTCATATTATTGTCTATCAATGTTTAAATGTTCATAAAGTTTAGAACAAAAAGTATGGTTTCTGAGTCTGTTTTGTCAAATCACGGGTAGTCCCCCTCCCACAAAAAATAATAACAACAAGAATATAGAGAAATTCAAAAAATGACCTCCCGAAAATACCTAACTAGAGGCGAATCCGGTTTCAAAAAATTGTCGGTGGAGACTTTTGAACAAGTATTTTCATACTAAAAGTAAAAAAATAATAACAAAAATAAACATCGTTGCAAAAACACTTCGTTCAGAATCTAAAATGAGAATAATAATAAAAAAAAAAAAAAAAAAACTCGAGTCGAATAATTGGCCAACTTCACCTGTGGAATACCACAGGCGAGTGTATACGGTTTATTTACATTAAACGCGATGTATAAATTAATATATAATAATGTTTTGCACACTATGCGCATACGACGAGTTATAACATACATCATTTTGGTGTCTTCATTAGTCATTCCACCACCGCCGCCGTCGCAGCGTAGTATGCCTAAAAACTTTTTTAATATTAATTTTATTTCGAGCAACAAGTAATACATTTTTATTATTATGAAATATAAATAAACACCGGTGTGATCGTTTTTCGCGCATTATTAATGACCGTCGCCCTGGGACCGACCCCCCCCACCGGCTGTGCCCTCTGGCGGTGATATAAACTATTTATTTTTTTTCATACACACCCATTAACCCAGTTCATTTTACCATTACGTGTAAAATTACGTTTAATATTTTTTATTACTTTTCAGAAAAATTGCCTATTTCATTTTAGAACACAGACCATAATTATTTTATCATTTAATATTTTCGTATTATCGTTTCTTGTTTTCTGCTAAAGTATTATATAATAATAAGATTTTTCTGAAAACTTAAAAATTATTCAAAATTATGAAAATAATGAAAATAATTCACCTCGTGCGCCGTACGATGGATTTAGGACCATTGGCGCTCGCAGGAATTTTATCAGAGAAAGGCATTATAATTCAAAAACCAAAAAGTACAGCTTTATAAAATACGTCAGAGTTTTATGTTAGGTTAGATTATCTATGATTATGTATACCTATATTATGTTTTTCACAATACACATTTTTAAATTTGTGCTATTTTTACGTCATCGAGAATCGGCTAATGACAACACAAGGGTTTTTACTAGAGCCACAACTTTAAGAAAATATTGCCATGTTGATAAATCACAGCGTCTAGGAAATTTGTGGATTATTACAAATTATTACGCTTAGTAGTTTGGAAAACATCCTTACAACATTATTCAATCGCAAAAATTTTACCACGTGTTAATGACGTTCACTTTCATGCTATCCGTGATACTCTACAAAAGCAGTCATTATGTAACAAAAAAAAAAACGATTAGGGAATCCAACAGGTATTACAGCACGAGCAATGCGGAATGAGCTAAGTGTTCTAGAATTCGAAAAATGGACAAGAATAAAGCAACGCGGTATAGATATCAGATGGTATACGGTCTGTACAAGGCTTGGCCATTTTTCCGTGAACTACCCAGTATTTATTGCTTTAAGGTTAATGTTATAATCATTATTAATAAATATAACACTTTACTATAGCTATGTAATTGATAATAAATCCATTTAATAAATGAAAATAAATAAACATAATTACTTTCATAACATAACAATAATCAGCACACTCGTATTATCGTATTTTAAATGAAAACATAAATAAGAATTTTCAGATCATTACCAAAACCTT
Source organism: Stegophylla sp. TES_Ste_2020 (assembly GCA_025469315.1). NCBI lineage: Eukaryota > Metazoa > Arthropoda > Insecta > Hemiptera > Aphididae > Stegophylla > Stegophylla sp. TES_Ste_2020. The sequence goes on along the minus strand of JAIPRM010006678.1, from coordinate 5,620 downwards.
ATTCCGAATGATCAAAATTAACAATGTAATAGCTGATCAAATTAAACTTAATTATTAGATTAATGAGCATCCGATTACTGAGGGTATTTAATGCAAATAAATATAATGTTAGGACAAAAAGAACCACGCTAACACTATATGGGTGGTGCCCATTATACAATACAAGAATCAAAAAGTGAATAAATTGTACGTGTTAAAAATGCAACACACTAAACGATAGAATATATGATCAAAGTACATAAATTATGGTTTTTGATTGTTTTATTATTGTCATAAAATCAGCTAGTTCATTTCTTCCTCTTTCAATATCATCTTTTGTAAATTTTGGTAAATTTGAAATGTAAAGATTTGGGACGTTTCCAGGTGGTTGGTAGAAAGCTACAACATAATACAAGTCATCTACGCCTCTCGATACACCAACACCCATGTCTCTTGTTGAGCTCCATAGAAGTTGAGTTAAATTATCTAAAATAATAAAATATTTGTACGTAAGTATTTAAAAAAAGCCGGACATATATATTGCACCACGGATATTCTTCGCTCCTCAGACCAGATACTCTTGGTGGATGTGTAGAGTTTTAAAGAAACTATGATTTATAGATTCTTTAATAAGACTATTCTAAAAGAATAAAGTTATTAATATAAAAATAATAATAGTCGTCATTTCAACACACCCACCTGACCCGAAGAGCGAAGAATATTCGTGGTGAAAAGTACCTAACCTAACAAGTGTCCGGGTTTCTTGTCTATACTTTATTTTACTTTACTTTCCTATACTTAACTTTACATTTTTATCTAAAAAAATAAAGAAGGGGAAAAGAAACTAACGGGAAAAATGTGTTAAAAAAATGCTCTTTTTTTTAGTTTTACATTAAAAAATACATTTTTAATTGGCTATATATTTGAAATTGGAAATATTATTTCCACAGAGATATACTTATAATCTAAATTTATGAAATTTAGTACTTATACTATATTATATAACATTATATTATACCCACTTAAAATGCATTACATATTTAGTTGAGGTATAAATATTATTTAAAGTGTTTATATTATTAATTGAAAATAATGAGATGAAACATATTGAAAAACTTCATTGAGACTTGAGGATAAATCACTTACTTATTGCATATTTAGTTCCTGGTTCATATACTTGCATATCTTCTTTTGCCAATCCAAATTCATTGTACCACCAAGTAACCGCTAATTCGCCAAAATCATCAAAGATAACAGGAGTAGACCTGAATATATTTATACCGAACAGTGTTTTGTCCCATTTATCGCCGAATTCCAAAGTACTCTCTGTAGCCAAGTAGTTAGCCAAATCTTGAGCTAAACTATTAAGCTATAATTATTAAGACAGTTTTATAAGTTATATATTTTATTCAATTAACATAATATGCTACTATTTTATTGTAAATATTCACTTCATTTGAAAGAGATCTAATGTAACAGTTATGACAAATTTTGCATGTTTTTTGGAGTTAAATGGAAATTAATTAAATTGATTTTATGAAAATCTCTTTTATGTCATATATTTTACAACTTTATAAAATTGTTTGACAGATTATCTTCGTTTTTGGATAAAGTATTTAATAATTAATTTTTTAAAGTATCACTTGGGTGATTATGATTTTAAAAAATTACTGTATGGAACTATAGGACAAATAATTCAATATGAAAAAGTATTTTAATATAAATAAAAAACATATTTTACCGTTTTTACTTTAAAAGTATACATTTATTTATTTATTTATTTATTTTTGATTCTGGGATGGGTTTAAACCCTCTAAATCCTCCCCATAACTATGCCACTGGGTGACAGATTCGATGTCACCATTTTCCCCTTGAAATTATTATCAATTTCGGACAAATCCGTCCGACCCTTATAGGAAAATGAAAATTATTATCAATCGACTCCTTACATCCATGGTCAATCCACCCCTGTCATTTTGTGTTCAGTTAATATTTATTGTTGTTTTAAAATGAAATTAAATATGAAAATAATATTATGTACTTTTTATATTCAATTAATTGACATATTATATTCAGTATTGTAACTATTTTATAACTATTCATAAAAACTATCGTGTAATTAATTTTTCTTTATAATATTTTTAGGAATCAAAAAATATGAAACATTATTTACGTTATCGTTTATAACAAGTGAATCGATTTCATGACGTTGTCTGTATAAATTAGTTTTGTTTAGGACTTTTTTTCGAATCCTTATAGCTTCAGCGTCCTTGAAGCCTACGGGTTCAATGTGGGGTTGCGATTTATATTCTTGGGGAAATTCTTGTTCTACTGTTGCTGCTATCTTCCGAAGATCAGAGAACTCTACATATCCCGTTTTCAAATTGGAAATTGACATCGATTTCTTTGTAAAATAATAGAATTTTAATTCATATATTCCTTCATTGATATCTTCTTCTTTAAACTGAGGCAAATTCACGGCATACTCAACGTTTTTCTGAGGATAAAATTTGGCCACCACATAGAATTGTTTGCTTTTATCTTGTGATACACCGATACCCATTTCCTTTGATGAATTCCAAAGTAGTTGGGTCATAGTACCTAAAATTTCAAAATATTTTAACTTAACGAAAAAGCTGATTTCTTAAAAGCAACTAGATGGCAACATATTCGAAACAATTACACACTAGTTAGTTTTATTAGTTCGTTTTACATTAAATGAAATAGTTATTGAGAACGTGGCAAACTTTTTGCTATACTTATAACAAAAATGTGATAGTAAAACTTTTTTCAAAAAAAAATGTGTAGTTAGCACCTTGGGGTGTTGACAAAAAACATTAATTAAATAATTAATAAAATCAGCAGTAACTCCACACATTAACAGCGAAAGGGGCAAAATTGAACTTGTGCTATCGATTAACAAAATAGTGACCAGTTAAGTAAATTTTGTTCCAATAAGTGTATACCTAAATTTTTGTTAGTAGAAAATTGGCTGTAGTCATCGTTTACATTGACGGCAGCTATACCAAGGTACCACAATTCAACAACGGTCTCGCCAACGTTTGGCATAATTGGTATTTTAGCAATGTTTTCTCCGTATTTATTATCTTTATGTTTGTGTTCAAACGCAGGTGAACTTGCTAGGATATTTGCCAGTTCCTGAGCCTCGTCCGTCATCTTAAACACAAAAGTTTGGTTTATATTATAACATTTCGTTTTCAAATTGGTTTATTCGAATACAGAATTTTGGTTACAGCTCACAAATCTCACGTTCAGTTTATTAATAATAAATAAATAAATAATACATAATTACAAAAATAATTAAAAAGTAATAAATAATAAATGATTAATAACAATGTTTTATTGTATTATTTGCTTTTTTCTCTTTTTGAAGATTTTAAATTCCTTGAAAAAATTATAAGAAAAGGATCTTGATAATCTTGATAAATTGAATTGGTGATATTTTCAGTAATTAAGTTCTCAAATTAATTTTTGCAATTGACTGAAGTTATTTTAAATGAAATAACATGGCTACACCATTAAAATACTTGCCAAATTCTACCATTATTCGTTTCTACCAAAACATTCAAAACAATAGAAAACATATACGTGTTTTTTTTTTTTTTTATGTAATATGATAATGAATATAATAAAGCTACAAAAATTTCAATTATTTTACATTCATGTTTATATCTTTTAGATTCTGAGCAAAATGCTGCTTCATTAATAGTTATTATTGTTATTAAATTTAAAATGTATTATAGTAATACTATCGTTAATATAACATGTAAAATATAATAACTTAAATGTATAGCAAATATGCCATATACTTGATTTTAAATTTTATAATTAGAAAATGAATTTGACGGGAAAAGGTATATTAAAGTAATATAATATATTGATATTGTAACAGTTGTAACTTAACAATAAATACAAAATTAATACATAATTGTTAAGCTAAAATATTTTTCAGCTACACGATTATTATATAGTTATACCCTTATTATTATTTTTTACCTCTTTGTTCAATATGAGTGGCTTCACGTCATGTTTTCTTCTATAAAAATTTGTTTTTTCGAATACTTTATTCCGAAGGTAATCGGCCAACTCCGTTTCAATCCCTACAATATTGACGCCTCTAGACCTAAACGTAACATTTTTAATGTTATAAGTTTATTGCATAGATTTAATTTATGGTTTATTGGAACTTACGTTATAAAAAATATGCTCAGAGTTGTGAAAAATAGACCGACATTAATTGGTTTCAACATTCTAAAAAGACGAAATTTAGAAACAAAAATTCGCTTTAACTATTATAACATTAATTTCAATTTGTTTTCGTCAAAATAACCGAGAGAATTGAATATTATGCCGAACACTATGTTTAAAAATTAAAAACTGTAAAAATCTATAACATAACATGCTTAAACAATTACACATGAATCGGCAATACTCTCAATACTCTCAATGTCTGTTTCTTTCAGTTGTTAAAATATTATTATCTTACAGTAGGTGCAAAATAATGTGGGTCAATTTAATTATTTATTGAAAACCGACATTTAATATATTCTAATAAATTATAAATTTAAGTAGATAATATATGAATGCTATTATGTGATATAACTTTTAATATTTTTCATTACTTTTCTGAAAAAAAAAAATTTTTTTTTTTTAGAACATTAATTGGATAGGATATTAAGATTTTTTACTAATTTACTAATTTTTGAGAAATTTCTTAGAGGAAATTTCAAGAAATTTCAAGAAGTTTTTGAATTTTATATAATATAACAACTCGATATAACATAATTATACATAGAAATGTTATTTATATATTTTTTTAACAAATCATACAATTTATAAAAAAAACCTATATACTTAACAATTTACATATATTTAAACAATATAACTATATACTTGTATACTCTTATTCTAATAGGCCTTACCAAAACCAATTATATACTTCTGAAATTTTGTTTGTTAAGTTATGTGCACTTAACAATTGTTGTATGTCATAAATTTTGTAGCAACTATCAGCTTCCCTGAATGCCGAAATTCTAAACGTTAATTACGTTTATTACGTCATAATTATTTATGAAGTAAAAATCATACCTATACGTTCATTGAAAATTACACATAATTTGGTTTTGCACATTTGTTAGAAAAAATAAACATGTCAACTTAATCATATTTACGTTTGTCTAACACAATATAATTTTAATTGTCACGGTTTGCGGTTATTATTCGTTTTAAACATAGTAGTGTGATGTTATGTGTGAACGCGTACATACTAAATGCATGGACTAAAAAGAAAAAAGAAAAAAAAGCCGGACATACTTCGCACAATGGGTGATCTTCGTACGACGGGTAGAATTCTCTTGACGGGTGTATTTAATTTTAAAGAAACGATAAATCATTTCTTCAATAAAACGATTCTGAACGAAGGAAGTTAATAATATAAAAAATAAATGAGAAAAAAAGCTGGACATACTTCGCACGATGGGTGTACTTCGCACGACGGGTGGTATTCTCTTGACGGGCGTATTAAATTTTAAAGAAACGATAAATCATCTCTTCAATAAAACGATTCTGAACGAGGGAAGTTAATAACATAAAAAAAAAATGTTAGAAAAATGTCCAAAAT
>JAIPRM010006677.1:0-18290 GCA_025469315.1 Stegophylla sp. TES_Ste_2020 | reverse complement strand
ATCAAGTTAACAATTGGGAAGTAAAAGGCTTATGGTTTGGTGCCAGAGGGACAGCGTCACCTCTCCTCCTGAATTTTTGTAAAAGTCATGGTATACCAAAACACAAATTAGTAGAAATGTGTCTAATAATATTAAAAGACTCATTAGGAATAATCCAATATCATTTATATTCCTAACTTTGATATAAAATAGCAACTATTCATGTTCATTATGTTTGTACGTTTTGATTTGTACTCATATTGCACTCTTTTATTATATAAATTATTAATAAAGTTGTTACTACTACTATATATATATATATACAAAAAAATCTAATATTATTTATTAGAAATTTAATTTACATCATTATACTTTTAATAAGATGACCTTAACAGCAACAGTTACAAAACATTTTATAAAAATTTTAAAAATATTTGATCAATTTTGAGTTTTGTACAGCATTTTGAAAATTTTTCATTTTTTGTTAATTTGTATATAATACAATTTTTGATTTTTGACATTGAAAATTTAATATGATCTCGACGTGCGAAGAACACCCCAACGAGCGAAGTACACACTTTTTTTGAGAGTTTTTTTCCACGACTGGCTTATTATAATTTTGAGGATGGTCAATTTTCTGTAAAAACCCTATCAGACTAAAGAATCGATTCTGGATTAATTCAGCTACCCAGTTTGTGTTCGACCTTAAAGAGATCGGTTTCAAACTATAGAGTCATAATTCAAGATGAATCGTACAGTACAAGGATAGAATAAAATGTACCTAAGTAGTTAAAACAAGGGGCTGAGTTGAAATTAGTTAACTATAATATGACAACGTATAATGTAGACCTTACTCGAAATATATTCGATACGGGATCTAAAGGACCAAGATGATGTACATAAATAAATTAGTAACGTTTGTAGTCTAGTACGCATGATAACAATTTTGAGTATATTTTTATTGTGTATGTCGGTATGTCGATCGTTATTTTTCAAATATCCGAAGAAATCGACAACTGATCGTATCTATATAAAACTCACATTTCTCGATCTTCCAAGTTATGCCGCCACGGGCATAGGCAGTACTATTTATATATATATTGTAGTATAATTAGTAATCGTTGAGAATAATCATCTCATTAGAATATTCGTTTTTTTTTCACGCTCGTCGTGAGTATTACTACTATGTTATTCTTAAGGTTCGTTTTAAGACCGGACACACACACACATACCCACCGAATTACGTACACAAGTTCATACCGTGTTCACTACTTGTACGTTTAATATTTTGTTTTTATAACGTCTTTGACAGGTCCTACCAGTATAAATCCTTAATCTTAGCGCACTATAAACTTACCGACTTGTTTTCGTGTTTTCATGTACGCGCGTAATTTATATTTAATTCGGCGTGTCTCGTTACGACGACGAAGACGATGACATAGGTACACACCGGGAGAGGAAAACAATATTTACCGCACATAAAGAGACGATTTACGTCTATAGCCACCCTGACGGGTGTTGTGCACGTGGGACACACACGTATATAATGTTATTACACAGTGTATTATAGTAACGACGATTGGTAGGCGTGTCTGTAGGTATGTTATGATGTAATAATATTAACGTACCTCCTGATCTAGTCGTGTCGTCGTCTTCGGGTAATAACAATAATAATAATAATATCATTATTATATCTCGTGACGACGACGACGACGACGACGGTTTCGCGTCCGAATAACGAGAAAAACAAACAGCTCGCCATGACTATAATACCTGTAGAAAATATAATATTATTATACTGTGTATACGCACGTGGTAGTTAAGTCGGAAACGAGGTGACCGGTGGAAGGGGGGAGAGGGGAGGAGGCACGAAAACGAGAGACGAAATATATTATTGACTTGTATATATTACTGTATACTTATGTTGTGGACGCGCGGTAGAGTAGAGACGTCGCGGGGGGAAAAAAAACGGACCCGCTGCAGTGACGGAGAAAACGAGCTTCTGGGAGGTCCGCCCGCGATGCCGGGGTGGCGCGTCGTCATAAATGGTGACTGCGGGGAGTGTTGGCAGACCGACGGGTACCTACCACGTAATAAAATCTCGTGTATGTATATATATTATATCGGGTAATATATTATAATAATAATTATTATCCTCGGTGTGTGTGTGTGTAATCATCGGGTCGCCTGTTTACGACGCGTACCTTAATATAACATATGAGTGTGTGTGTGTGTGTGTGTGTGTGTTCACCAAACCATTATATTTTAGTGTATTATAATACGTGCATGTGTGTGTGTGTGTGTGTACATTTCGGACCTTACCGATTAGAGACGTGATGAAAATCAACTGACGCCTGGTGATTTCGGAATGTTGAACAACGGGCGCGCGAGAGACACCGCCGAGATGGGGCGGAGGGTGTGATGAAAAAACCCGAAACGGGAACGGGTAATTTGTTCATTTACGTGAGGATAACGAGGACGTGAGGATAATTGACAGCCGAAGGCTGTGGGGTCTCTCGTTGGGAGCACGTCCGTGAGATGCGTCCCGTATGTGTAGTTTCCGACGATATTCGTGTATTTTAATGAGAAGTTCATAAACCAAAATTATTAAATAAGTAATAAATAACAATATTTTATTTGTTCAGTGTTTAATATGTGATATTTATAAAAATCAAATGCACGTTAAAGCTAATCAAAAACTAATATAGTCAAAAATGTAATATAGGTGATAAACAAATTATAAGTCAATAAAAAAATTTTTAGAACAAAAATGCACTCGAATGTTATTAAAAAATGTATATAGTCAATAATAATAATAATAATAAATATTATAGCATAGACAATGAATATTAATTGATCGTGATGACGATAAACGATAACTTGCTTATTAACCTGGAATCGAGACCAAAATGCTTACCGTAAGTTAAAATATTTTGTAATATATCTCGAAACAATTTACCTGACCTGAGCTCAGGACCCCTTATAAAAACACCACTAAGAACCTCTGAAAATGGAAAAAACACACGTATTATAGAAGGATACCTTTTTGACAGAACTCATCATGTTAAACTATTGGTTAAAAAATAAAAATTTTAAATTTACTATACATTGGTTTATATATTTGAAAATAATAATAATTTTTTACGTACTTTAATTACGTAGACTGTTCTGAGTCAGTATGAAATGGGAAAGAAATTGCTCATAAATTAACCTGCAGAGGGAACCAATTTTCAAGATTCAATCCGTAACAACTCGAGAATCAACGATTCGGTAAACATTTCATAACCGATTCGGATTCACTGAATTTACGCGGTCATATTCACAATTAATTTCGTTAACAATAATAATAATATAATAACAAATAGTACAAATTACAATATACCGTTTGTGTTGTATGTTATAATAATATGTACGCGTATAGTGTTCCTGCTTGTGTATTCAATGCGAGTGTGTGGTACGACGAGTTTAAAGTAAATATTTTGTAATATTATGCAAATTGTTCACCAAACCCGTCGTATAATCATATAGTAATAATATTAATAATAATAATAATTTATATTCTAATAGTATAACGACCGGCCGCGAGGATAGGAGTTTTGACGCGGTCGCGCGAAACGTCACCGCGGGCTCGTGACGAAGAGAGGCGGCGATCACACCGCCGGTATTATAATAAACGTTTCGTCACATACAAATCATGATAATAATTATTATTATTACACAGTATATTATACTGTGTGCGTTATAAACGCGCGCATAATATAATAACAACGTACTCGAGGGCTTTAGTCGCGAACACTCGCGAAATCGATTTTTCATAAGAAATCAATTTTTGTTTATTTACTCCGCGTGATATTGAAATCGCTGTGAGGTCCGCTGGCCACGAATCGAGTTTTCGGGGCCGTCTTCCCGCGAGCCGTTTTATCACGCCGGACCGGTCTCGCGTCAGACCGTTCGTACCTGTGTAGTAAGTCATGTTTGTACATAATAACTATACGTTGATCGCGCATTTTCCTCTACTTTATCGGCCGACCACATCGGCCCTCGCGTACGTATTTGTCGCGACTCGGCATGCAAGCAGCGTCGAATATCATTTTCGAATAGAGGGAAGCAAAAGTGTCAGTAATCCAAGAGGAGGGTCATGGTGGCGATCGCGCGCCTCAGACATTCTAAAATGCATACTAAAAATTCTTAAAAAAGGTATCAATTTTATGTGTATTTTTGTCTGATCGCTTTTCCCCCTCCCCCTCCTCTCAATATAAGTCCTGGATCCGCCTTTGATCGACGGCTCCATAAAGGAGGTGGGTAGTGTCAAAGATGACATTGCCATCTTTAAAATAACCCGTGATAATGGTTTTTGCCTCCGTCTTCTCCACTTTCAAAAGGCAAGTTTTCAAAAATACTAGAGTATTTTCAAAAAAAGCCAGACATACTTCTCACTTTAGGTATTCTCCACTCCTCGGGTGGGATTTGGTAGGTGTGTTACAGTTTGAAGAAACGAAAAATATTTTCTTCATTAAAACAAATCTGAGTGGAGCATCAGGTAATTCAAGACAAAAAATTCTATATAAATAAACGGGAAAACAATTTTTTTTTTTTTATATATGAAAAAGAGTTGAAAATAATTACAAAAAAAACAAATTTCACATATTAAACATTTTTCTTCCTTCAAAATATTTTAAATATAATTGTTTACCTATATATATTTAAACTTTCATAAAGTTTGGATTAAAAAATAGCTTTAAAGGCTTTTTTTTCAAAATTTTTGGAAGATTATTGAGACTTTCTAAAATTTGTGTATATGAAGTCAAGCAACAAATTTGTGAAACCTGAAAAATACAAACAAAAAATATGTTGGATAATTCTAAGAAAATCATAAGAAATTTAAAATCTTTAATTCTGCTATATACCTGATATATACATCTTAGAGGCAATGGTAGTTACATAGGGGAAGAGAATGAAGAAAAAACGTATTATATGAAAAAATCTTTTACTGTAGAAGTCTGTCTTATGAGGGTTTTTCGAAGTGTCTGCACACCCCCCTTGAATACTTTCTGGATCCACCTCTGCTCAGATGTTCTCAAACTGTGGGTAACTTTTACATTTTTAATGGGTCGCTTATAATTTTTCATTGATTCTATTTTTCATTTTTGAATTTAAAAAAGAACGTGTATTTACATCACAATCTCTAATTGCGGTTTTATTTTTTAATGGGAATATTATTAAACTATAAAACATCAACCGACAGGCAGATAGGTTTTCTATTACAAAATAAAGGTTATTTTCTGCTGTTAAGTACTAAGTCGCCAAAGTTTAAAACTTAAAAAAAAAAACGATTAGCACTATGAAAAGTTTGGGAATCTCTGCCTCATCTGTTTAAAAGCGCGGATTCAATGAGTCAGAGATGAGAATCATTTCCAGACGTCGTTGAGCCATTATCGATTTTAGCAACCCCTGAAATTATTTAGATTTATTTAGTTGCTCGCGGCTTCAGTGAATACGCGAAATCGCTATTCGTGCGTGCGTCCGCACGACGAAGCCGCGTGTTTGTTAGCACATTCGCGATCGTGTTGTGCCTCGGGCCAGAGTCACTGACACCTGCCAATCCTACGACCAACCGCAACGCGAACACGCCGCACCGGCATCGCGTAGTGGCCGCGGGAAACCGTCCGCGCTACGAATAAACACCTGGTCCCGATCTGTAATCATTAAACACGTATATATTATTATCATCATAATATTACATTGTCAAAGCGAGTCACGTGTTTTTATTATTATGTATATCGCACTGCTGAGAGAATAGTGACACAACTCAAAATTTAAGATTTTCGGGTTTTCATAGATTCTAATATTATGTATTCTGTTCTTTCTTTTAGTTTATATGATTAAATTATGTTATGTTGCTCAAACTGACTTAAAAATGTTAATATGTCATTATTCTTGCCCAATGTTTTCATGATTTTCGTGCAAGAATAGTGTCACAACACACAACTATTTATTTTTTTTTGCGTTGTGACACTATTCTTGATTGACTTTAACACATAATAGTTTCTTAGCATTGATGTTGGAAGTGATTGGTGACCACTGGTCATCGAGTAATTTAAAACATTAAACATTGTGTAGGTACCTACTCTTAATCTTCAAGAGCGGGAACTCAATTATCAGTTGCTATAAATATCACAAACCAGATAAACTATTATTATTACAACAATCAGCGTTATAGTAATAATATATTAACATGTTAGGTTGGTTCCCCATTATTATTATTTTATACCATCGCTGACTTTTTATAATCTGCAGCACGATGGATAATCTATTACCGTGGTCTCTGATTTATATTTTGAGAGTAGAAAAAATGCAACCAAAAACAATTTTATACAAGACCAGTTTTTTCTGATACAAATTTCAAAAAAATTAATTTGTATTGTAAAGGATCTCTTGGTAGAAATCCACCGCTCACCAATTACACATTAAAAAAAGCATACTCAGAAAAACACAAAATCTCAGTCAATAAGAAACGGGATCTGATGTCACTGTACGACAACAACTACATACCAAGTATATACCATGGTTCTTATAAAAGTTTGCAGTCATAACTATTATTATTTTCATATCAATAATTTATCAAGCAAGATAATTAAATTATTTTATGGCAAGTTGACATTATTATTTTTGTGTTTTATTTTTTTTTATATTATTAAATTCTATTATGAGGTTTATCTGTATTTACTTGAATCATGCTGTTTAAATAAATATGTAATATGCGTTATTGTTGTTCATTAATTTAATAATAATCAATATAAATGCACAGTTAAGTTTTAAAAATGGGTTAATTACTAATGTAATTTATGATTTTAAATGACCATCATGTTTTAGTTTATTGAATAGGTAGGTACTTAAATGAAGGACACATAGAGGAAAAAATGACCATTTCATTCATGAATAGTGATATAAGTTAAAATGTTTCCAAACATTTGTTAATAACATCAATAATAATGTATCCCAAAATAATATGCATCAAGTATTATTAAAAACAATGTCATTTAACATGTTTCAATCAAAACAACAAAAAAATCAAAAAAAAATTTGATTTGTAGTATGTATTTTAAACTTTAAATAGCTGATTACCAAAAAATGTGTTTTTTGAGTTGTGTCACTTTTCTTTCAGCAGTGCGGTATATTTATTATATTACTCGCCGTTTAGCGACACGTTCCACAAAACGAATACTCGCAGTACTCGCGGTTTTATTTCATTACAATTTGCAAGACCTAACCATTTACAGGACTCACGCGACTACACTCTTAAACCAAAAATATCCTATTTCGGGGATGGTCGCTCATAGTTTTTATCTCGGGAAACAGAAAAAATCTTGTTTCATAAAGTTTTTTTTATCTTTGACAATAATTGAAGTCTGAATTATATAGCAATCAAGTGTAAAATCATTATAAATAATAATAAATTCATTATTTATTTTGAACATTCTTCCACTATTTGGTTCTTATAATATTAATTATATTTCTTAACTGATATTCACTAGATTCTTTCCACCTCTCCCCCCCCCCACAAACACACACACACACACTCACACACGTTTATTTTGATTCACTTCGACTAGCATATTTTTAAATCAACTCTACCTACTTCGGTTAATAATGCTTCAATTAAACAAATCTGTTAATTCACCTGGATCTTAGGGTGTACTGTTATACATATTATACAATATTATATATTGGTTATACAGGTACGTATGTCGTCGTGTGTCGTATTATACAGGACGTGCCGGCGTTTAATCCCATCGATCGCCACTGCACGCATTTTCCTATGCCGGTGACCATATGAATCACGCGGAACACCCTGTATAAGTGCACAAGTAAGAACAAACGTTATGTATACCTATATATGATATAATGACGTGTACCCGAGGCCGGGGGCGGCGCCGTGCACGCGTGTTATTATCATAATATTACGCGGCGGCTGCGGCGCGAATAACGGCGGACGGACAATATAAAATATAATATTATAAACGTGGCCTCGTTAACGTGACCATGCGTGCAGTATATGTGTGTGCTCTGCTCTGGATGACGTGTGTGTGTGTGTGTGTTCACTATGGTGGTGGTCTCTACTCTGTAAACATAATATCATCGCCGTCGTTGGTGAGGCGGCTGCGATTTGCCACCGGTGTGACTTTTGTTTGTATACGCCTCCTCCTACTCCTACTCCGCCACAACTCGTTCAATTGTCTTTTCTAAATATAGCGATGTTCGTAGGTACCTACGGGGTATTTCGTATATTATACAAAATGTCCCGAAACGACTGTTGCGATGACCATAAGTCAGACTGTCCTTTAAGATTTTTTTTTTTTTTTTTTTAATTTGACTGTGACCTTACGATATACTTGCATATTTGAATGGATTCATATATTTAGAGTCATGTCTTATATTTTAATTTTGACAATAATGTTAAATCGTTATGAGATTTTTAAAAAAATTATAATTTTAGTAATAAATATAATTATTAATACATATAAATATGTTTAAGTACTATTTTTTTTTAACATTGAATACAATTGTCAGTACCTAGTATTAGAAATATGGTTTGTTACCATACTCCAAACGGACGTTTGATAATAATAGGTGCTAAAACTGTTAGCTTCTCTAAGACGAGAAGCAGTTGCTTATCGTCTTGTATGTAACCAACCAGGAGATAATCAATGATCAATATTTAATCCCACGTTCCGAGGGGTCAAATATTGACTATCAACCCTAATCATTCACTACTATCAAGTGTAACGCTACTTTATAAAACTATTTTGTTAGGTCAAGTTTTGAAGTCCAAACATCGAGATGTTGTTTCAAAAACTCCGATATACTATTTATATAGAGAAATAGGAAAAGGTTGGAAGGTTTAGTTAATCTCCCCAAAAAATCACTCAAACTCCCAGATTTATTTATTCCATAAGGTTTATACCTCTAACCACTAGGGCGCTGAATCAAACAAATAAATAATTTAGACCCCCAAAACTTTTATTCCATTACGCCAATGCATCTACTAGTGTAAAATTCTCAGCACCAGATGCATCAGATAATGCTCATCGGATGACGAGGGCAGTTTATTGCCTTATTAATTATTATACACTTGTTCGCTAACAGTATACAATGTCATTGAGAGAGCTGAAAGGGTTGCACAATGTTTGTCTCTTTATCTTCCAAATGTACCTGACACATTGATACACAATATGCCAATATGTGCTCCATGAAATAACCTGGCCTTTATAAAATCTCTGATCTAATATTATACTTATCACTTTTTTTTTATGAACTACTGAATTTAAAAAAAAAAAATTATCCGTAGGTATAATTTAAAGTTTAAAATTTTACATCATACATTGTCTGATAATATTCAATGATAATTAAACATCTTTATAACAAATCATAAATTTAACGAAAAATGTTAGAGTGAAAATAAAAACGGTTTTAAATATATATTTTTTTCAGAACGATAAAAATATATTCCACAAATATAGCTATTTAAAAATTTTTGTGATTTCCTCTGAAAAAATGGAGAGAAGTTTTGAGAAAAATTTAAACATATTAGTTCTTCTAGGATATAAGAAAATCAAAATATTTTAAAGAAGTCCATCTGTTTCATAGATATGAACACTGTAACAATCATTCTGAAGCATAATGTACAACAATATATTTTATAATATACTGTGTCTGTTTGCTTTTCTTTTCTGATACAATTAGTCGTTGACGTGTAGACAGTATAAAACCTGGCCAATAATTTTACTCTAATAACCTTTTTTTTACAAATTTTAAAACAATATCTATTCTATATTTTGGTATGGGTTTTTGGTTTGTTCAAAGGCAACCACTACTCTTAACTAAATTTTCTAAAAGTGGATAATTTTATTTTTTTTTCATTTCATGTTACATGAAATTTTATTTTTTGTTGAAAAAATTCGTTTATGAGATATCAACATAGAAGTACAAAGAAGTGGCAGTAAAATTTTTCCGAACAAAACTTGATCCTGCACTCTATAAACTCTAAACTTTAAACTTATATGTCTCATAAACTTTTATTCGCAAATAAAAAACTTAAAGAACACAATTTTCTGTATAATCTTCTCATTAAACATTTTGAGATAAACGTATAGCGGTTTCAATAAAGAAAGTTAAAAAACAAAAAAAAATAATATTTTTTTTATTAAATTTTTACATTGATATTGTTTTCAACATGTACTGAATTTTTTTTTCAAAAAAATGTATTAAGAAAAATGTAATTGGCTTGACACACACAGTGGGACGTTCTGTAATATGTTTATGCACGTGTGCATTAACTACGTATACTTTGTACATGAAAATAACAAAGTAAACACACACACACACTACAAGCGCCACATTTTTTTCGGTTATTAGAGTCTCTGCGCCGGGTGGGCCAACGTCATGGCCGCGGTCGGTCGCCGGCCGACCAGTCGTCATGTCGGCACGAAGAGAGCGAAAATAAAACAATAATACTACTAATAACAATAATGATGATGATTGCGATGATAATAGAAATTACAGGTTAGTGCCAAAGGGGAATGTCCGGACCGTGTACGCGGCACTAGGCACGACGGCCACCCACGACAACACCACGACCCGGTCCGGCGAGAAGACGAGTACGCGGACCGCGGTATAATAATAATAATAATATAACAATTTTATGCGCGCTTGGTACACTCGTATACCGGATGTATGTGTATGGACACCCACAAGAAATATGTACAGGGGAGGAGGGATATTGTCAAGCATTAAAAAGTGCATTTGAAAATATTACAAAATACGTCGGTAATTGTACGCCATTTATCATTGTGAATGTCCGCACATTAAGAACGCACTGTGATAAGTGCCGGGTTAACGAATATGCCGCTAGAGGGGGGGCAGATTTTAAAATGCCACCCTTTACAACGATTGTACCCAAGAAAAAAATTAGTTATATATTATAACACTACTGATCAAATTATTTTATAAATATAGGTATATCGTACATAGTAGATTATATTTATAAGTAGACTTTTAATTTGTTTATTTACATTTTTAGTTGTGTAAATTAATAGAACTAAGTATAAAAACCCGGTCATACATCGCTCCATGAGAATTCTTTGCTTCTCTGGTGGAATACTCTTGGTGGATTTGTTGGATTTTACGAAATGATAAATCTGTTCTTCAATAAAACGATTCTGAGCATCAGTTAATATATACAATAGTAAAAAGTAATTATCAATATGTTTGACAATTGTTATTTAATAATAGAAAAATGCATGGTCTATTAATTATTCGTGTAAAATTATCAAATACGTATATTAAGTTATGTAATAATATGCATTTAAATGCATTAAATATGCATAAAAAACACTAAATATAATAACTTTCACTCTGACAGGTAATTATTATAAATAAAAGTATATAATACTTTGAACTCGTAAACATAGCAAATTTGTTACATTGAGCATCTGAATATTACATTAAATTTTCTAGATCTAAACTATAGTGATAGTCTGAATAAATATTTTTTAAACGGAAAAAACTTCTATAATCTAAAAATTATTAAAAAAATTATAAATATTGTAAAACTAAATTTTTTTCATACCTGTAGATTTGTGTTTTCTTATGTTCAAGTTCTGCTTTATGGTACACATTTCATAAAAAATGAATTAATATGTACAAAAAAGCAATAATATTTCATTTTTAAACATGTTACCAAAATATGTAAAAAAAAAAAAAAAACACAAACATGGACTCATTAGGTTATGAAAACTGATTTTTAGTTCACCTAGCTATAAATAGAAGACATAGACAAAAATATGCAATTTCTACAAGTTCTCATCTCTAATTATAATAATATTCTTTATAATATATAATCTAACCTAAAGGTGAAACGTGAACGCGTATGAAGTAAAACTATATACGTATTATAAAATGTCTAGGACGGTAGGGAGACACTATTCCAAATTTGTTTTTCACATTTTTTTATTTTCCAAACGTTCTCTTTCTCAATACCATTTTCCCCGAAAGTTCTTTTTTTCAACACCATTTTTCCTAAAAGTTATTTTTAACAACACCAAATCTATCAATATATCTTATCAAATATAAAAAATTATTTATTGTTAAATAAAATAATTAAAATTTTTAATTATGACCAATTTTTTTTGAGGGGGAAATATTAAATTTGTAAAAATATATATTGGAAGAATGTTTTTATGGTAAATATTGAAATTGGAGAAATTAAATTGGAAAAAATTGTTTGGGAAAAATGGTTTGGGAAAACTGTCGTACAATCGTCCGAGACATCGCAAGCCATGTGTGGACGGGCGTTTTGTGCGAGAGCGGAAAGAAAAAAGTTTTTACGAATAAAACAAAAACCGTGCAGGGTAATTAACGAGTTATCGTACATTATTAACAATATTGTATAACAATGTCCGTCGACACCAGACGCAACTCCGGCGACGGGTGAAAAAGGTCGCTCGCGTGTCGTGCAGTCGATTAATATAATATGGTAATATCGTTGCGTATGTGTGCGTACGTTTTGGTAGGTATTAACAAGGTCTTTATTATGCGTGAATGTTTAAGTGTGAGTGTGAGCAATAGGCGCGTGTGCGCTCTCACACACAATTTTCGTGTATTTCGGTTTTTTTTTTTTTTTGTTTTAATAATAATGTCTTTAGAGATGTTATCCGGTATTTAATTTAATGTAAACACACGAAATCCCCGAAAGGTATTACCGGGCCATCAACGGCGGGAGTGGTCCGTCATAATCGTTTGTATATCTCTCTCTCGTATTAATAATTAAATACCCTGGGGGTCGGGTATTTTTCAATTTTTTTTTTTTTTTTTTTTTTCATTTTTTTCCCCAAGTTTTTTTTTCGGTCAAGGCGCAGGTGATGTATATTAATGTACACGTACCTATACTATGTGAGCATGGTCTATCGCCGTTCTCTTGTATACTGCATTCTACATATATATATATACAGTATACACACACGATTTTGATTTTTACCTTTTTTACACGAGTCATTTTTGCTCTTACCCATCGTCGTATCATTATTATTAT
The DNA here is from genome assembly GCA_025469315.1 of Stegophylla sp. TES_Ste_2020. NCBI lineage: Eukaryota > Metazoa > Arthropoda > Insecta > Hemiptera > Aphididae > Stegophylla > Stegophylla sp. TES_Ste_2020. Next base: position 5,221 of record JAIPRM010006677.1, on the reverse strand, counting down.
TATTATTATTATTATTAAATTATCTCGCGTATAACAATAATAAACAAATACAGTTAGGTAAACAGACAACCTTCAACCGGCAAGAAATCCGTCTGTAGCACAATCTTGTACCTAATTATATATATATAAATATTTGTACACTACGTGTGTTTTTTTTTCACGTCCGTAACACTGCATGCCACAGTCATCGAGTAAATCAGTGCCTGAATCGTTATTGAAATAATTTTTGTATTTTTTTTTTTTTAATTAAATAACGATCTGCTAGTCAAAACTATCGGGATAACTGTAGAAGAAATGCAAAGATTTGTATTGGCCAGGAATGAGTAAATTAAAGCTAAATAAAAGAAGACTAATTTTAGGAATTTTAAAATCTAGCAAACCAGAGAAAGCAAAAAAAAAAGCCGGAAATATTTCACACCATGGGTATTCTTCGCACCTTAGAAAAATATTAAGTATTTCGAAAAATGACCTCTTAAAAGTACTGTTTGCAAATTGAAAATTGTTATTTAAAAAATCGCTGTTCAAAACTTTGGACAAGTATTTCTGCACAAAAAAATATTTACGGAAAAATAAATAGTAAATAAAGTTGAAAAAACAATGGCTTCTTCACTTTACTGAGAATCTAAAAAGTCCTTAATTTTACACATATATTTAATTTATTTTTATTCACATCTTGTTTGATAGGAAATTTGAGGATCTATAATTGCAGACATATTGTAAGTCTTAGGTGTCTAACCCTCCCCCCCACACAAAAAAAAAATTAAAATTAACAATAACCAGATACAAATTATTATTAATATGCAAAAAAAAGGCTTTAGCTGCCCCACAACTTTTTATAAGGCATAATCTTTTTTAATTCAAAATTTAAAAAGATTATAGGTGTAAAAAGTTGTTGTTTCACGTTGAATAAAATCAGATTCACACTAATTTGCACCTTGAATACTTAAAAAAAAAAACTAATCATAGTACCGTTAAAAATATGTACGAATAACATTGAATTAATTTATCAGCACATGTTGTCAAAAACTAAAAATATTATGAGAAAAAACTATGATATTATCAAAAGTGTATATCTATTTAACCCGAATTATTCAAGCATTTTTAATAATTTGATGCACTCCAAACTACACTATTGCTTATAACTTGTAATGGATGAAAATATCAAGTCTCTAGTACCATCAACTAAATAACCTAAAATCGATTTCATAAAAACCTATTTAGTTCATATAGGCATATTACTTTATTGTTTTTACTCTACATTTCAATGATTTTCCTGGTTTTCATTAATATTCTTATGAATAGAAAAAAGTTAAAGCTACTAAGACGTACTACTATGCTTAGAAAATTCTCTATAGGAAATATACCTTAAACGGGTCTAAATTAATTGATTCCAGCACGTTTTAAATTGTAAAGAGTGTGTTCAGAGAAGAAGAAAAGAAAAAAAATGACAATCAATTTAAAACCAGTAGCTTCTTTGCTCCACTCAGAATCAACATTTACCATTGTATTGAAATTTATTATTTTAAAACAAAGAATGAATGTACTATAGTATAAATAATTAATCTTCATTACGAATAACTAATTATGTAATTAATCCGTACAGAAAATGAGTATCCATAGTTATTTTTCTTCAACATGTAAACCAGACATAATATAGCTACGTTTGATAATTTTAATAATGAACAAAATCCTCTAAGTTGTATTAAAAAACGTTGAACCAATAAAAATACGATCGATTTAACGCGCCCGAGTATAAACTGTGACTGACGATAACAATAAAATTAAAGCCGTACCTATACAATAAATACAATAAAACGTATAGACAATGAAGACGTCATATTGTTATATTATTAGTCGTATTTATACGAGCTCATTGTCTCTACGTAAAGGATACCGGTTACCGATTGTCGACGATAAATCAGAAAATAAATTACAACCTGCAACAGTGAAACGGATAAAGATTTATTTAAAATCTTATATATCGTATTTACTATACGTATGTAATCACCTCACCGCGAGCACCTGTTTATAAAATTACTTCATATTTTAGGGCGATTCGAAATTACAAAAATTTACGAAGACTTTTAGAGAGGATTAGGAAATACAATTTTCTAAAGTTAAATCGAATAATTTGTTCTCAAAACGAAGGCCTCGTCATTCCACAAACTCACATAGAAACATTAAGTTTTGCGTAAACGTTTTCGAGTTACAATTTCTGAAATCACGAATTATTTGCAATAAAAACCGATTTTATATACCATTATGTTTAATTTCCAAATATTTAAGGCGCAGGTGCACTCAAAGATTTTAAAGGAAAATATTATATTTAAAACTCGGGTACTACAGCTCACCTGCCTCTTCAAGGCCCAGCTTTTCATGCCCAAGTTTGCCTAAAATCTATTGATATACTCTCTTTTTAGATTTTGAGTGAAGTGTAAACCGTAGAAGCTATAGTCCGCGAAACGAAAAGTGGCCGTTGATTGGCGGAACTCTAGCGGTGATTTTCAATCAGTGGTTATCATAAATGTAAAACTAATTGCCTTTTGTGTAAACATCACACTGTAAACACTTTTTCGTGTAGAAATAACTGTTTAAAAGTTTCGGCCAGAAACATTTTGTACCGAAATTCGCCTCTAGATAGTACTTTTAAAAGATAATTTTTCGAAATTCTCGATTTTATTTTCAAAAATTTAGGGGAAACTACAAAAAATTTGACAAAACAACTTTAAAACTTTTTTTTTCATCCAAACTTTATGAAAATTTAAGTCCTGATAGACAGTAATAATAAAAATATTTTGGTGAAAGGAAATTTTTTATATGTGAGAATATTTTTTTTTCTTCAACATTTTTTTTTCCTGTTCTCAGTTATTTGTTTAAATGTTTAAAATGTCGTCTACACAATAAAACTATCTACCACACCAGTTCTTAATCTTTTTAAGGCCGTGACCCCCAATGGTGTCACCAGTATTTCAAGTGACCCTTTTATTATAACAGTATTAAAAAGTAATGTCAAATTATTGTAATTATTATTGTATTAAAATTAAAATAATAAGTACTTATAATTATAAATGTAGATTTTTATCAGAAATCCCAAATTTTTGTTAAGTGTATGATGATAAAAAAAAAAACTAGTTATTTAATGCATTGGTGATCGAAAAAATATTTTTAGCGACCCCCCGTTTGAGAATCCCTGATCTACCGCTTATCGTTCGTTTACGTCGAATGTCATATACACACATAGTCTTCCGCCCCACAATAATTTTAGATTCTGAACGAAGTAAGGAAGCTAGTGTTTTACAATGATGTTTATTTTTTTTTTCTGTGTACAACTTTTTGTATAGAAATACTTGTCCAAAAGTTTCGATCAATAACTTTTTGAAACCGGATTTGCCTCTGGATTGTACTTTAAAAAGATCATTTTTTGAATTTCTCAATTCTTCAATTTTTTTTTTTTGGAAAAAACTACCCAAAATTTGACAAAAACGACTCGGATACCATCATTTTTTCATCCGAATTTTATGAAAATTTAAACATAGATAGAAAATCATATAACACGTTCATTAAATCTCAAGTCAAACAAAATCCATTGTAAATGTAAGGAAAGATATAAACAATTTACTGACTTTATTTATGTTTTTAATTTAATATATTATAACAATTATTACAATTATTATTACAATTATTGTCGCATTGCTGCAGTGATATTTTGATCCCTATTTCAACTCATAGCAACTTCTCATCAGTGCAACGATATATTTACGTGATTTCTCAGCTTTTGAGTGGTCTTTATTATTTATTAATTAACAGGATGCTGTTTCGCATCGCCGAATGAAGCTGATGTATTTTTAGGTCATATATGTGTACCTAAGAGGTATAACGATTCAAGTCCATTTTTCAAACTATTCAGAAAAATCAAAACGGAGACTTTTTTATTTATTTTTTTATTGTTACACATCCTACTATATTACCCCCTTCTCAATAGGTGTGTAAGCAACAAAGAGTGGAATTAGATAGGTTAAAAAGGGATGAGGGTGAAATATTTCAATTATCTAACTATGGTTATAGACTTAGAGTTGAGTTAAATTTAAATATGTCTATATAAACTATGGCTATACCATTAAAATAAACTGCATCAGTCTTTTCTACTTAAATGTCTTTTCTACACTTAAACTTGAAAAATAGCACTAAGAATTTAAAATACTTCAAATATGCCAAAAATAGCAGTACCCATACGTTTTCTAATTTGGAGTTCTTGGTACATAAAATAAATGTATTGCTCACTCTGATATTTTAATATGTATCCCATAATAATAATAATAATTAGCAAATTCTATAAAATCCAAGCCCAGCTTATAATATAAGTGTTGTAGAGGGAAAAAATCTCCCTTGGGGAAAAAGAGGGCTTGAAAATATTTTGGTTTGGCCTGAGCCCCCTTGAGTGCCCCTCCCCAAAACGGCCGGTTATATGATGACTAACGCGTGTTACAAATTATGACGTGGCTGCAATAGGACGCAAAGTGGTTTCACGTGAAAAATGCATAAAAAATACTCAATAATATAATGAACCACGCAGACTGTATAAACACAAAGCAGGGCATAAATGTAATGTTTAAACGTTTAATACATTATTTATTAATAATAATATATTGTGTCTCGTAGTGTACGCGTATAATATTTTTATACACGTGCTTATAAGCACTGCTGCATGGGGAAAAAAAAATAGAATAAAATAATAAAACATGGCGGAGTCGATAACGGGGCCAGCCAAAGGGATTTCCGTACATTACTGCACACACACACTGCTCTCCTATATATAAATATATTATTAAGTGTTACACACGAGCACTGTGCTGTGTGAAGGTAATTATTTTTTTTTCCCACTTTTTCCCCTTTTTTTTGCATATTATTTTTCTCCTCGTTGTTATTGTTTTTCCCCTCACCCTCTCCGCGAACACAACGACGAAGCCGCGCTCAGAATCCGTACATTACGCGCCGGCGGTGCATCGGCCGGCCACGTTTTCCCCCAGCGAAGTGCATCATGGCGTTCTTTCCTCCCCTCCTGCGGTGCATCGCGTAGAGCCAGGGTGGTCCAATCTTTTGTAGTTGGCGGGCCAATTTACACTTTCATTAAAACACCGAGGGCCGCCAGAAGAAAAAAATTTTATTACCAATTTATATTTTATTATATATCGTATAATGCACAAATTATAACATTACAGAT
>JAIPRM010006676.1:0-18298 GCA_025469315.1 Stegophylla sp. TES_Ste_2020 | reverse complement strand
TACTAGAATTGCAAAGTTACAAAAGCATAAATTACCAATTTATTCAAAAATAAAATACTATGCGCAGGTATTTTAATAATATTAATTGTGTAACCTCTAACTTGCAATGGACAAAACTGAAAAACTGGCATGAGAAGTACAAATTGAAAATTAAATTACATAAAAAATATAAATTATATTTGTACATTATATATATATTATATATCTATGGAAATGTATCAAAAAAATTATCATGATAAGAAAAATTTGATAGTAAATGTTTGTAAACATTGACCCATCTACAAATGGCCGCCTACTCACTGGAAAGTCTGAAATCGGCTATCTAGTACATTATATATATCTATGGATATAACCCATCTTAAACCTGTAGCAAGTCCCTGCTCCAGTATATTATTATCTATCTCTGTGGATTTATGTTTTGTTATCATTGATAAGCTATTATCACTGCTATTGCAATTCATCAAAAAATAAATTTTTTTCTTGCACTAGGAAGTGGAGGTATATTTTGCTACATCCACCTGCTGTAAAAAAGGTGAAAATATTATTTTTTAATGGCATGCTTTTAAGGCATGGGGATGATTCCCTTTTAATTGAAACCTATTACTTTTAGTAATATCCAAAGCTGTGTTTTTCTTTTATTACATTTAATTATTATTATTATTATAATATGTGTTTAGAAGATCTCAGGAGAAATCCTTGTTCTGTGCTAATTAATGGCTGGCCGTCATTTGCTCAGCGCAAGAGCCGTAAAAGATTACATTGATTTCAGGGTTTTCTCTCACTCACTTGTGTTTCTAATAGACGCAAGTTGATTTTAACATTTTTTTATTACTCTATATTCAACACAACCGAGTACATTAGTGAAAATAAATACCATATTCTTTTTGCCAATGAGTGTATTGTGTGTGTTGTATAGTGTGAAGTAATAGTACATTCTTTGAATTTCAACAGTATTCATTTGCAATAATGAAGTCCGTTCTATGTAATTTTTTTTTCTTGGTGAAGAATTGATTGATATTCTGTGTTCTGAATTATTATAATAAATACTTATTTTAATACAGAATTTTGAGGTGTGATTTCACCAATTTATTTACCTCAAAATTTGTGATTTAAATTTTTCATTCAGTCTGTCAGGCACAAAATTTGAAGTTGATTTAAATTATTTTTTCTTTTCAAAATCCAAATACCTTAATTCCTTAATATGTAATGTAAAACCCAGTTTTTATTTTTTAAAAGATTTTTTGCATATATTTATATGTATATGTATGAATTACTTTATAGGTATATTTTTTATATTGTTATATTAGGTGTGTATAAAGGAAATAATAAGATTTAGAACTTTAATTTTTTTTGTTAGCTTATTATTTCTTGTAAATGCCTACTGTGCATAGTAAATTATTTAATTGGTTCTTAACTATGTTTTAGAAATGACTGGAAGAGGCTTTTTGAAAAAGCGTTTGGCTGAATTAGAGAGAGTCCAAGAGACGGAGAATCCTTCAAATCCAGAAGAACCACCAACACAAGATGAAAGTATCCCAAAAATATTATCAGTTCCTGGTATAAGTGCAACGGCTTTAGCTGCTGGGCAACAATCAGCTGTTCGAGGAAGACGGGTAATAATTCCTACTTTTTTATAATACGAGTATATTTAGGTAGACAAATTTAGTAATTATAAAATGTATTGAAGTGTAGTGTATCATCATTATTAATTGGCTATGGGTGGTTTAAAAGCTGTTTTAAAAAAATTATTGTATAATTTTGGTTTTGGCTATTATTATAAAATTAATTTTGTTTGTAGGCAATGTTGGCTCATATGACACTTGGAGATAAATCAAAAACAACAGGATTGATGGAAAAAATGACAGCACAATACGCAAATCTGGAACTATCACTCAAGTGAGTATTTTGTTATCGTATTATAGTTTAATATGTAAACTTATTCAATTATATTGATTATGTTATAAAGTTATTTTAGGAAATATCAGGCAACTTATATAAATAAATAACTGAATTTTATGGGTAACATTAGGTTTAAGAATACTTGAATTTAAGAAGACAAAAAAATATATTCATACCTCCAACAACGTTTTAGAATTTTTTTTTAGTTCATATTGAATGGTGTTTCTTCTTCTTCCTAATAGGTATTTCAAAATTCTAAACTTATCTAATTTGTTTATTGACATAAATTAATACTAAAATTATTAAAATATTTTTACTTTTAATAAAAATTATTTTTGCTTTTTATTGGTTGTACATTCAAGTCACGATAACTCTAAGTTAAAGGGGGATAGAAATTAATTTTAAGATTGTATTATTCGAGACACCCAACTCAAATTTTTCAAAATTAAATCAAAACTTCAAGTTATGTAATAAAATATAATTTTAAAATTTGACTAAAAATTGAAAATATCGATAGATTTATTGATATACTTAAATCTCACAAAATGTCCTTTAAAATTATTTTCTCACAAAATCACTAAATATACCTCCAATCATTACAAAATGTTGTCATGCTGCCGATTTAGGTAAAATTTTTCTCATAAAGTTACTGATGTTACTATTCAAATTTTGGCTCGGCATAAAGTAATAAAAAATCATTAGATGATAATACTTATTGTCTTTGGAAGTTGGTACCATAAATAAAATTACTATAGTTAATTGAAGTTATAGGTATCAGTTATTGAAATCTTTGGTGTTTTTGAAACGCCCAGATATAATAATATACTTCCACTAAGCTATTCACAATTTTATTTTCGGAGTAACAAGACTTATTACATTGAGTGTTATTGTAATTTTTAGAATAAAAAAAATCGAGTTGTCAAGTTTTTCGAGTTATTGCGACTCAACTGTATTACAGTTCAGTATAGTTTAGTTTAGTAATCTTTTTTGTAGCAAATCAAACTTAATTTTATCGGTTCTTCTATTACTTTTGACATAAATTTAAAATGCTGTTAATTATTTAGTTTTTTTTTTAATTAAAAGAAACATTTTGTATTTTCTTTTTTTTGGTAAATATTAAGAATATCTTACTAATATACCTATTTCTTTTGATAATACCGCTATACAATAGATTTTATTTACATAATTTTCATTCATATTCATTTTTATATTTTTAAATAAAACACAAAAAATATTAAAACTGAATTTTTAAACTCTATTTTGGCATAGAAAGGGTTTGGATATCATAACAAATCACATTTTCATAACAATAAATTAAAATAGTATTTAAAATGTTAGTAAAAACATCTTATTTTTTGATTTTTTATCTAGCTTAGAATTACTGTAAAAGCAATTGAATATTTAGGTTTTATATCATTTTAGGCGACAAGCTGTTAGCCAAGCTCCAGTATGTGGAAGTAGTGAAGTACCTAAATCATCTGAATCTATAACTAAGCCACAGTTAGAACCCATTCATGTTGAATCACCGATAGAAGAAAAATCTCCAGTAATATACAGAGTTCCACCAAAGTCTGCCAAAGATGTCTATCAGATGTATGATATGGTTTATTATTCTCTTATTGAATTTAGTAATTATGATAACTAACCTAACATTTTAGTTATGTGTTATGTGTTTTTACTATGATGTTTATTTGTTTATTTTTTTTTTCTTTATTTTTTTCTGTGTACAACATTTTGTATAGAAATACTTGTCCAAAAGTTTCAATCAGTAACTTTTTGAAACCGAATTTGCCTCTAGATTGTACTTTAGAGAGGTCATTTTTTGAATTTCTCAATTCTTCAATTTTTTTTTTTTGGAAAATCTACCCGGCTTTTTTTCAACACATTTTAATTATTGATATTACTGTAAAGGTGTTTTTTTAGTGTATTGTAATAACATTCAATTTAACGTTATAATATGTAAGTAAATTAACATCCAAGTTTTATTACATTATATGTAATAATTATGTTCTTTGTATTGCAAGATTAAATTTTTGATAATACATTGTATTTGTATGTTTGTAGTGAATGGCTTAAATAATAATTGTAGTCTTGAGGGTGAAAAATAAAATTTAGTTTTTACTTCTATCAGTAAATATTGAGTGTCGTTATGTATAATACAAATGTTTTTAATAATTTTAAACGGGTTTTTTTAGGACTCCGCTATCATCAAATTATATTAAACTAAATATTGTAGAAGATAAAGGTGTATATGAGTACAGAGTTGATTTTAATCCACCAGTTGATGCAAAATCTGCAAAATTTTTTTTGGTTGCTCAACATCAAGATCTATATCCAGTAAAATCATTCGATGGAAGTTCACTTTATGTTCCCAAAATGTTGCCAAATAATGTAATAAAATTTATATATTTTAAACCTGCTTTAATTTTAGAAATTACTTATAATTTATATTGTACCTAGGTTACAAATCTGGTAGGAAAATTAAGAGATGATTCTGAAGTTTCTATCAGAATAACATTTAAACGTAAAAGTTCTTTGCGAGAATGTACTCAATTTTACAATGTGTTCTTACGTAAGATAATGAAAGTACTTGGTTTAGTTGAATTTGGAAAAAGTTTCTATGACAAGGATAAAAAGATTTATATTCCTGAATATAAGTAATATATTTGTTGTTTTTTTATTAGTATTGATATAGTTTGAATTTAATTTGTTTATTTGATAGATAATTTTTGTGGTATTTATTGTAGACTTGAAGTATGGCCGGGATACGTTACAGTGGTTGATGAGTTTGAAAGTGGTCTTTTTATGTGTTGTGAAGTTTCACACAGAGTTTTACGTGTTCAAACCGCACTTGAAGTTATGTAAGTATAATACTATATTTTTCATGCTACATTATATAATGAGTACTTATACAAATAAAATATTAAATGAGAACATAGGTATTTTTTTAGATAATTGGAATTCAAGGTAATCATATTCACATCAACTAACTAGCTTATAAAAATAAGAAATTCACCAACTCTCTATTTTTAATCTTAATTGATTATAATTATAAATGGATAAAATTATGAAATTATTATATTAATTCTAGTTTTTCTCTAGTGTGAATCTTAGTCAATTGAATGAAAGGAATTTATTTTAATTGATATTTTCTATTTTATCTACAGTTAAGGTCAAAAGTAGATAACAAACAGTATAACTTTTTACTAATAAAAAGGTATATGTTTTAGATTATTAATTTTTTTTACTTGTTTTCTATATTACTTATTAATTATTATTTAATAAACTTTGCTTTATGTTCACTCATCATTTACTTGTGCAATATAGAATATCATTTAAACTGTTTAATAATATTTATTAAGAATGTAATCTTAAAATAGGATATTTTTACTACTTTTTATTATATATTGATATTTTTAATTATTTGTATAATATTTGTTAGTATGTATATAGTAGCATTATTGAAACCTCCACAAAGAGTAGAAAAATCTTAATTCATATTATTATAAATAATAAATGGTATAAATAGGTACTATAAATACTTCTTTTTTAAAGCCAGTTATTTTTAGAAGTACTATTTGTTAACTCAATTTGTGGATTATCTACTTTGTTAGTAAGGTCTACTGTTGTGAAACATAATATTCTCTAATTGTTTTAATTTTGTTGATACTTCAATTTACAATTGAGGTAAAAACATTTTCTTTCAATTATTTTGTAGTGTAAGGTTTTTTTTATTTATGCATGTGTTGATCTAAATTTAAAATATTGAAATTTATTTTTTCTGAACATAGAAATTATGAAGCTGGATTTAGTTTATTATAGTAGTCCAGAGGCACCATTCCTACACATGTAAATAATTTGTGTTAAAAATTATAACATACGAGTGTAATAAACTTTTCTATAAATTATTTGTTAATTTTTAATAGACTATCTTGAAGTATATACATCTTCAAATGTTATAATATTATTTTTTAGGTAGGTTTTGTTTCTACCCACAATGTATTTCTAGATTTGATTTAATAATTTTGCTCACCAATGACCTCTTATTGTTTCTACAACTTTAAAAAATTCATTAGAGCAATAGTGAATGTGTATCATTTTAAATTTAGTTTACTAAAAGTGCCAAAATTTGAACCATAGCAATGATATTAAAGGCCAAATTATGGGATTGTTAAATTAAAACATCTAATTTCACTTTGCTAATTTCCCCTAAATTAAGTATTATATAAATTTGCTACATAGTTGTAAAGTATGCCACTGTAGAGTATATAAAAGAAGAGATCCATTGTATTAATTTTTTTCACTGCTATGCCCCACATATATGCGGGTGATTGAAAATAAAATTTAAAAAATAATACTGAGAATATTTTTATTGGTTGTGATACAATCTATATGTGCTTCTGGATTCAACAAATTTTTCAAAATTGTGATATCACCAATATTCATAGAGATATTAGGTATAATAATATATTTCCTACCTACCAGTGGTTTACAAACTAAACTGTTGTAGTCCATATTTGTACATTTACAGTCTCGTTATTGTTTTGATTACATATTTTGTTATTATTATACAGTTTTGTGGTCATTTTTTTCATAACTTATTTTATTTATTTGAATATTATAATTTTAATATTGTTTGTTACCTTGTTTTTATTAATGTGTTACATTGAAAGTATATATCCAAAAAGTTTTTTTTCATTTTTTACATGCACATGTATACTACTATATTTTTTTTTCAAAAATCTGCTGATTGAACTAGTGTTCTAAGTTATAGTTTATAGTAATGAAAGATTTAAAATGTTTACAATTATACTAATTTTAAGTTCAAATTTCTATGAAAAATATTAAAATAGAATTTTATTTAATTATAACATATTTAATAAGCCTTTAAATTTAACATTTAAATACTTGATTTTAAAACATTTTATCACTTGAAAAAACTGTTTTAGGATTTTTTGGGACTCAATTTGAACAATTATAATGCTTAAATCATATTGTATTTTAATTAATTTTTTACAGGTTAGAGGTTGGATTGAATGCCAAACAAAATAATAAGGATAGTAAACAAGAAATTACTAGCATATTATTGGGTTCAACTGTTATAACTCACTACAATAATAAAACATACAGAGTCGATGATATTGACTTTTCAATGACTCCTTTATCAACTTTTGATCAAAATGGTACTCAAGTAAGTTTTTAATTCATCAAATATTCAATTTAATTATTTGCTTATCATATCTTATTTTATATCTTAAATTGGTTAATTTTTAATATTTTAGTTGACATTTGTTGATTACTACAAAAAAATGTATAATATTGAAATTAAAAATCTCACTCAGCCTATGCTCATAACCAAAATGAAAAGAAAGGACATGAATCCAAATCGCCCCCAGGTTTGGTTTTAAACATTTGTTGTATTAAATATAGCTTATTGTATTGTACTAAATTTGTATTTCATTAAAATTTAAAGATTTTATTGTAAAATATAACTTGAAAAATTATAGGACTCGGATATCATTTGTTTGGTTCCTGAACTTTGTAACTTGACTGGACTAACAGAAGCTATGAAATCAAATTTTAAACTAATGAAGGCTTTACAGGCTCATACTTTAATAAATCCTGAAACACGCCAAAAAGGACTTGTTGATTTTATCAATCGTTTAAATGGTACACATAAATAGCTTTTTAACAAATAATAATTACTTAAAATAATATCTCATGTTAATTTTAATGTTTGTATAAATTTTTAAAATGTCACTTTTATTGGAAATGATACCTATATGAAATTTGTTTTTATTTAATATTAATTATTAATCTATCATAATAACTTAATATTACTATTATATTTACAATTATTATGTTTAATTTCATACCTTAAAATTTTTTACATAAATTAGTTATACTATTTCTTTGTCAAAAGAATTATAAATCTATTTAAAAACTAATAGTTGATCAACTTGATATCGCCTTAAATGTATTTTTTTATTTGTAAGTATTATTGTAATTTACATTGTAAGTGCTATTCCTTTAATTGACTTTCTAGAAGGTAGATGTTTACTGTCATTCCATATTTTATTTTCTCTCTACTTTCAGTTATTTGTTTATTTCGACTTGTTGCTAGATTCATAAATCTATCATTGTGCTCTTCACCATTTTGTACACAAAACTCAAAATATTTTATCTTTCCCATTATTCTGAAATTTAAATGTAGGTACTTATTTATAACAAAATATATTTGGTATAGGTATTATACATAACAAATGCCAATTTCATATATTTATAGACCATTTTATAAATGCTATTTTAAACTGTATGGAAAGAAATAACTGACCTTATCTCATAATGTTAAATAGATAATAATATAATACTGCTTTATACTAGTGTGGAATTATATGAAAATACATTATAACTTTAGGTCACGAAAAAGCAAGTCAAAAATTTAAAGAATGGGGTCTTCAATTCCTTCCAGTTCCTGTGAGATTAGAAGGTCCCGTATATAAGCGAGAAACAATACTATTGGGAAATAATTTGAGAAAACAAGTTGGAATTAATATGGATTGGGGAATAGATGTTGCGAAAAGTGCTATGTTTGTAGCTGTAAGTGTGTTTCTATTTATATCAACATATTGTATTTACTTATGAAAGATAAATTGGTTTAAAATAGAATTTTGAAATTTTTATCAAATTTATTATTTTGTTACATTAGGTGAATTTAAAAAACTGGGCCATTTTGTATAATCCTAAAGAAGAATCTACAGCTAAAAGTTTTTGCAAACAATTGGTCCTGTGTGGGCGCCCTTTAGGTATGGAAATAAATCCACCGGTACCTGTAAAAGTTCAAGGAATGAGTCCAGAAGTTTTTGTCTCTAATATCAACTCTGTGTTACGAACCTATATTGATTTACAGCTAATTGTCATTATATTTCCTAATCTAAGAGAAGATAGATATAATGCAGTTAAACGTATTTGTGTTTCTGATATTGGAATTCCCTCTCAAGTAATAATGATTTAAATTTATAACCTAATATACCTAATTGTTGTTATCATGTGTTCAATTTTATATTTTAGATTATATTATCAAGAACTTTGTCTAAACCAGATCGAATATCAGCAATAACTCAAAAAATAGCATTACAAATAAATTGTAAATTGGGAGGTGCATGTTGGGCTATTGATATTCCATTGGTATGATAAAATTTAGTTTATTTTCATAAATTACTTTTTTTATAAATGTGAGAACACAATAATATAATTTACCATATTAAATTTCAATTAATAGTTGAGGCAATTATTAAATTAACAAGTTTTAATGTTTTTGTAGTTTAATAAATTGTTTTTTGTCTTTCTATGATTTGTATTTTAGTTTCAAATATTGTTTATTTTTTTGCTTAGCCCTAAATAAGCATAGGTACCTTTATACAAATTAATTTGAGCAAATTTTTTTATAAATAGCAATTATTCAAGAATTAAATTCATGCTAGGTGAGAATTCATCCCAGTCAAGCTTTTAAGTTGCACTTCAAATTCTAAAACCTAGGACCTAGTATGTCCATATTGTTCCGATCTTTCAACTCATTTTAACTTCAAATAAATAATTTTATAATATTGTTTCTATGATTACTTTTCATTTTATTGTGTATTATTTGTTATCTTCAGTCAATTTTTCTCAAAAATTCTCAAGTTTGCAAGTATTCTTAGCTGTTTATATTAGTTTATTGAACTTATTTATATTGGGTCAATTATTGTTACCTTAAGCTAATTAGCGTAGAAACTTATCATGAAACTTATCAGTTTGTATTGTTAATGTGAAAAGCCTGATAAAAACTAGTTTTATGCACTTGTATACTCTTGATTATTATACATTGTTGACATGTTGTATTTTCCCTTTTCAATCATATTTTTTGGTTTATGTCTAATAATAATATTGGAACGAAGTTCCTTATCATGAGTTTGGGAAGGGGACCTAGCCAAGAAAAAATGTAACGCATAACGAAAAAGTAAGTAAAATGGAAACTATGACACCCATGGTAACCATGACAACTATTAATCATGGTAACCATGACAACCGTGGCAATCGTTGGTAACCATGATAATCATAGCATAAAAAATAATTTTATTAAAATTTAAATTTAAAAATAATAACCTGCATATGAAAGAGACTTCGTTTCAAACGTGTGTCCCGCTACACGTTCAGTTTTTTTTTAATACAAAATACTTATTTTTGTTTTCAGAAAAACACTATGATTGTTGGTATTGATACTTACCACGAAAAAGGTAAACAATTGAGTAGTGTTGTTGGAATTGTCGCTTCTATGGACAAAACATTTACTGAATGGGCTTCAGTGGCAGGAATGCAAAAGAGTACTCATCAAGAACTCATGCAGTCAGTTCAAGAGGCTTTTCACAAAGTTGTACAGCAATTTAAAAAAGTTTGTTCTTTCACAAGTATATTTTAAAATGATTAACTATCCATACCTTTTTTTTTTTTTTAGATAAATGGAGTTTTCCCGGATAAAATAATTATATATAGGGATGGTGTATCTGATGGAGATTTGAAACATGTAGAAAATGTTGAATTACATGAATTGGAACAATCTTTTAAAAGCTACCCTGGGAATTACTGTCCTATGATCACTTGTGTAATAGTTCAGAAACGAATTAGCACAAGAGTTTTCCAGGTAATGTGTTAAATTAAATTACATAACTGAATAATTAAACAATTTTTTCTCTAGCAAATTTATTTATAATGAGTATTAGTTATATTTATGATTAAAAGAAATATTGCTGTACTGATTCTTGTTAATTTGTAACTTGACAGAGCAAAGATGCGTATGAATTTACAATGACATTTATTTTATTTATTATTTTTTTTCCACGTTCTGTGAACATTTTTTTATAGAAATACTTACTTTGATTAGTCACTTTTTGAATCAGAATTCAGCTCTGGATGATATTTTATACTTAGAATTTTTTGAAATTCACATTATTTTAAAGGGTTTATACTCGTTGCTTTGATTGTTGTCCATTGTTGGGCTTATTGTAGCTATGGTAACTGAGTAATCATGGTAAAATATTGTCATGGTAGCCACGGTAACGTAATAATTATTTTAACGGGGTTATTAATTATAGTACATATTCATGTATATGTTCTGAGCATTTTATACAACACTTAATGATTTGTATAATGCCATCATTTTTGGTCAATATACTCATTAAATGCACATTTTTATGTTCATTTTACATCAAATTCATGACATCATAAACTATAAAATGTATGTAATAACAATTTATTAAATGATAACAATATTTTAAATAGATGGTTATTTCGTTAAATATTAAACTCGATTGTAAGAGTGTCAAGTATATATTAAATTATGGTATCTCTTCCCCTTTAAAAATAAATTCTGTTAAAATATTAACAGTAATAGTGTAGGTTGTATTATGATATGTGAAGTGTAACTTATTTAATAATAAATTAAAATTAAATAATTAATTAATTTAAAATTTTTATAAATAATCATTAATAATGATTTTCTTATAGTTTTACAAAAAACTATAATAGTATATCAATAGTAAATTGAAGTATAAATGTGAATAAACAGCTTAGATATTATATAATGGATGTATATAGCTATGCTATATTTTAATTTTATACTAAGCTGTGTTGAACACATCCCCACCATCTTTCAAATTTCAAGTCACATGACACAAATGCGCTAAACTCAAACTATATTTTGCGCTATTGATTTGATTGGTGCAACACAACATGCATGTACACTTGATAAAAGTGACCTATACTATATTGGGCACAGCTAGCCATGTTACTACATCCATGGTATATGATCTAAGATAAATAGTGTACCTATTCTAAAATGGTCATTTTTATTTTTAAAAATCAGCTGTAATTTCTATAATTATAACTGCATTATATAATTGTATATATAACATTGCCTACTATATCTCTTTCATTGTGAATAATGTTCTATTTTCTACTTGGCCAGAGCATACAACAACATATACATTATTTACTAGAGAATGGATTTATATACAATTTAGAATAAATTAATTGATTTTCACAGTTAATATTGTATTATTATATTGAGACTCGTAGTGTCTCTTTGAAAATAATAGTTACTATTAACTTTTTATGTTTAAAAAGTCTTTGGTTAATTTTTTATTATTATTATTATTTATCTAAGTATGTGGACTGCTTCTTAATCACTTTTTCAACTAAAAGTCATTATTTGTTTTTCAAGTTACTTATACAACCTACCTACCCTATTTCCATAAATGAGTTATTGATATCTCTGGATTCTCTACACTAACATAAAAATGATAGGATTTATTTTTCAAAATACGTTATAAATGCCATATAAATTAAAAGAAAAATCAGAGTGTGTGCTAAAACCCGTTTAAACCTTCCTCAAATTCAGTTCAAAAAGCTGTTAAAAAAGTAGCTATTTCTAAAAGCTGTTATCCTTCATTTGATATAGTCTTATTTTTCGTTTCAAGTAAACTGAATCAAAACAAGTTAATTTTCGTAAAGTATTAGTTGTTTTCCAGCCTTTATTTTTCTGTAGGTGTGTTAATTTATTTCTTTTCCAGATATACTTCATTATGTGATAGCGAAGTATATTTAAAACGAATGATGACGATGACATACTAGAACATAACATGTTTTAATTGTTGTAAAAGTTGTATGTATAATATAGTTCCTACAGAATATTTTTTTATTCTAACTTGAATTTTTAATTTAATGAATATTTTTATTGAAAAGTAGAATTGACATGTTTTGGGACTTTATAAGAACTTCATTCTAATTAATATAGCTCGGATAGGTATGTATGCATTTGTATATTTTTTCTATATTGATAGTTAAGTATGCTAAGTGAACTAAAAATCTGTTTCACCACACCTTTTTGAATTTAAATACATTTTTTTTTTTTTTTGGTATTTATAATATTTTGCATATTTTGGCAATTTTAGGTTCTTAGGTATTATTTTATAATTTTAAGGTCATATTTCAGGTTTTTAGGTTAGGTTTTTGTTGATAACTGAATAAAAAATATGATTATTGATGAGATTATAAAAAAACTATATATATTTTAGTTTAGATTCAACTAATTAAATTTGACTTCTGAGTGATTAGGACAGTTAAGGTTAACTGTCATAAGTAAGTTCTATGGGAAAAATTCAATTATTTGTATTTTAGCGATTGTGATTAAAACAGCTGTGTCAACTACCAGATTGTTATGAGAAAAACGATTTTGCTGTTAAGCTAAAGCCTAAAATCTTTTTTAATTATTATAAGCTTCTATTTAAGAAAATTCCAAGAAATAAACTTTTTTGATATTGTATTCCTTATCCTATATTTTAAACATAATTACATATTATGTTAAGCTTTCAAAAAAATAAAGTATAAATGACCTGACTAATGTGGCCCAGATTATCAAGAGTCTATTCTATTAAATACAGTTATCTAAAATATGAATGTTGTATGCTTTTAATAATAAATTCTTGTAATCATATAGAGTGTATTTATAATTTACTTGTTTTTTATAGTACATAAATGAAAAATACTCAAATCCACCTCCTGGATCAGTGATAGATAATACAGTCACCAAAAGAGATATCTTCGATTTTTACTTGGTATCTCAGAACGTGCGTCAGGTTTGTTGAAGTGTAGTTTATGTTATTTTAATATGTTAACACTATTATTAGCATAAACTTCAAAAATGAAAAAAAAAAAAAAAAATGTTTTGTTTTTCAGGGAACAGTTAATCCAACTCATTATATAATTTTGAAAAACGGCTGCAAGTTAAGTACTGAAAATATTCAAAGATTATCTTACAAGCTCTGTCATTTGTATTACAATTGGTGTGGTACAGTAAAAGTACCTGCTCCTGTTCAAGTAAGTGAAACATTAATATTAAAAAAATAATAGAATTAAAAAAAAAAAAAAAAACCTTAAACCTTAAAATATACACAGATTTTAAAGTAGACAATTCAGTAGAAATTGTGTATTTTATGTCATCCTAGAGACCAGCAATCATAGGTCATTATAATCAATATTTATTACAACCAAAATTAAAAAACTATATCATTACAATTTTATATTTTCTTCAAAGAGTCATAACTTGTATAACACATAAATATTATGAATTGAAATTTTATTCAATCTTAAAAAAGTGCATTAGCTTTCTTCTACAGTAAATTACTTTTGATTATTACTTATTTTTCTTAAAATCTGGCCTCTTATACTGAACTTTCAGTTAATTCAATTTTTCAAGTCATTTGTAATTTGTATTATCTTGAAATACGCATAATACCATACGTAAATGTTTGTAACAATACTGGTAATTAATTATTAGTATCAGTCAAAAATAAACATGAAATCAATAATGTCATATTAAACTATAGGGTTTTAAAATTTCATGAAGTTAATTTTCTTGCAACTTTTATAGTTGTACCCATAACAATAAAATAAGGAGTGATAATTGTTTATTGTTTATTTATAGTTTTAATTTAGTTATTTTAGTTATTTTTAGTTATTTTATTAATAAGTAATGATATTCAAAACCAATATTATTATGCAATGCGTTTAAACACATAATAGCTACTTCTCCAAATAGGATAATAGATATAAAAACATGAAATTGGTAAATACTCAGTAATTTGCTATAAAACATGGATAATGATAATTCTAATTAGACTTTAAGTAACACCACAAGCTTAAGAGAGCATAGATAACTTTTTGATACCTTTGCTTGACATCACAGTCAAACTTCAAATCAACAACTGAAGTGATATAGTCGGCTGATTGAGTTTCAGTAATTAATACCAAATGATAAATTATCTTTTGTATATCAGAAAAATATTTATGTATATTTCATAATTTCGTTGAAATATTCCATTGAGAGTGAAATTTTAAATTTTAAAATATTTCAAGTAAGCTATTTAAAATTGTGTACCCTATTAAACGATATAAATTAACATATAAACAATTAGAATTACTGGTAATAAATCTAACAATTTGTACTATATTTAATAGTCATAGTATGATATTTTGACCAAATTTTCTAAAATTATATCACTCTGTTTATTCAATTATTTTATTCTTGATCATTTCTAGGGTTAGGATGTTTATGACCTTAACACTACAAAATGCATGCAAATATGCCTGATAAATAACAAAATATGCCCTTAAAAAAGAAAAAATATGACAATTTAAATTTTAATTATAAATGAAAAATGAACACTAAATTAAAATATTATATTTTTTTACTTTTAAAATTTAAATATGCAAAAAATACAGTATTTTATAATTGTAAATTAATACATATATGTATTTTTTTTTTTTTTAATAAATAAAATAATTTCAATTGAAATTAGGTTCATTAGAATTAATTGTTAAGTAATTTTTTATACACCTTCTAAATTGACTTGAAGGATGAAAGTTATTTTAAGTTTTGCAAATAGAAACTTGTGTTGGTTGTTGGATATTAACACAATTTTATAAGCAGAAAAACTTCGTTAAAGATCAAGGCAGGTTTTAAAATTGTTCACTATCATCTGCAGTTCAGCAGGTAAACTGTCTTTTGAAATTTATTTTACATCAATAATTTCATGAATTTCTATATTATTTTGACATACTGATTATTGCTTTGAACATACTTATTATTTCTGTTGGTAAAAAGCGAAAGTTAACTTTTATATAAATAAAGTTGATTTTTAAATTTGATTTTTCCAACAGCCGTTGAGTGTTATAGAAATGTTTTTAGAATGTATTTTGAAAATAACTCAATTAAAACAAGTGTAGTTTTTTCTCTTCCCTGTCAATTTAGATTATATGGTCAATGGAACTCTCGATAAAGTATTTCTAAAATGTTTTCTGATTTTAAATACTTTTATCAATTTATTTCATCAAAATATGAATTATTTACAAATTTTTTTAAAACATGCTTTTATTCATAAAAATTGCTAAATATGCAAAAATTGCAAAATTTAATTTAAACCAACTGCTTCTTTGTCATTCCAAATTAATTTGTAATTTGGTCTGTAATGCGCACGACTAAAAGAAAAATTATGAATTAGTTATAAATATAACCCTTAATCATTACACTATATTATTATTAATTTTTTTTTTTTTTTTTAGTATGCTCATAAGTTGGCATATCTTATTGGACAGAACGTCAGACAGCCACCTAAGGATGAATTATGCAACTCTCTATTTTTCTTGTAAAGTATATTTTATGACATAGGAAGTCTTGTAATTGATTTTTTTGTAATTCAAATGTAACGATAATTTTTTTTTTTTTTCATTATTAGTATAAAATAGCTACTTAAGGAAAATTTAAATTACAGATACTATTCTGTCTTATGATTTATTTATTCATTTACTATCTAATTTATAATTATTATTATTTAAGCAACATTTGTGCTTAGCAGACTCATTATTCTTTAAAGATAAATAAATTGATTTTTTTTTTTTTGTGTTAAATGATCTATTATATTACACAGTGTGTTCACACTAAGATACACTACATAGCTATATAGCTATATAGCTTTAGCTATATGTCCAAGGATTGAAATGGGAGTTTCGGGAAATAAAAGAGAGTACCGAAATATACGTTTTCAGAAAATTATGATATTTCAACTTTTTAGATACATAGTCAGTTTAATAATTAAAAAAATTGAACAAGAGGATGCACCACACACCCATTTTATATGCAATAAAACACATTTGTATTCGATGTATACAGATTTTGTTCTTGTGATTATTGTAGACATATTACTTTATAAAAAAAGATAATATTTACATAAGACTAATTTCTAATTAAGTACAGAACTTTGAAAATATTGAAAATTTCTGGGTTTTTAATTTATAAAAATTAATGTCTGAATATTAAGTCCTAAAAATTTAATATAAACATATTCATGTGAATTACCAACTGTACTGTAAAAATCGTAAGTCTAGTTTTTCTCTTATAACTGCTTAAAGTTGGCATTTTGACAGAATTCATTGGTTTTACTTAAACTTATGTTTTTGATTGAAAAAAATCGGAAATCGGTACTGAAAAATTTTTGGAAATACCGACATACATATTAACTTAAAATCAATTTTAGTTATGTAGTGAATAATTACAAAATAATATAGATAAGAAATTGAAACATTCACCAACTACTAAAAATAGTCACAAGCATATTTCATAAAACATTTTACTAATTTTGAGGTAAGTACAGAATTTGAAAAAAATGAAAATCTCTCATTTTTTGTGAATTTTTGTTTCACAAAATTTCAATGTATGGATATCAAAAGCTGAAAATTTAATACAAACATACTCATATGTATTACCATTGATTATAGAATAGACAGATAGCCCATGCAATGTTAATTGGCGACTACTTCTGTATAGGAATAGGAAGCGCTAGTGTAGAAATGATGTGCAGCGGTACCTTTGCCATAGGTAGATGGGTTATTTGGGGGGTATTTGATGCCAGGTGGTGGTACCCCCGTCATAGAAGGATGAACGGTGTGGGGAGTAAGTTATGATGGCGTTTCTAAGAGAGAAACAACTTTATTCGAAGTGAACTGCCCGTCTATCGGGTTGCCTATATGACACAGTGTAAAAATCAAACATAAAACTGTTACAATGGAATGGATGAAAAAAAAGAAAGTATATAAGTGAGATTAATAAATTTAAAAAAAAACGTAAAATACAATAAAATATGAACTGTTAATAGAATATAAATTGAAAATCGTTTCGCTTTGAACGCAGTGTATAAGATTATTAGTATAATAAAAGTTTCATAATATATATATATATATATAATAGAATATTTTTAGTATTAATATTGGAAATTCTGACTTCAATATTAGTTAATAAATTGTTATGTTATCAATAAATCGATTACATTACAATGTATATTTATATCTTAAATTGAAATAAAACGAATTATTTAATATATATGAAAACTCTTTGGCACATTAGTGCATTATTCACTACTATTTTATTATTTTATATGACCTAATCATGCGTTTATCTTTAAATAATCAGCTTTGTCTCACATAAGATAAACATACATTGATCGGTGAGCCATCGCGATCTCCGCCGGCTCTCTCTCGATTTTCGAGAACCAACGCGATAACACCTGTCTGTGCCCTTTGCGACTTTAAGACGAATTTTTGATATTTTGTTTTATTTAAAACATTCATTACTTTTAAAATTAATCATTTATTATCAGAGGCGGTTTGAATGTATTATACTTAGTGGTGCAAGACAATATATAGACACCCACCCACCCACTCACCCCCCCTTCATCATAAAAATTTTTATATTTTCTACAAATAAATATTTTTTTATAAGTTATTTCATATACCTAATTTTCTTCAGTTA
>JAIPRM010006675.1:0-18301 GCA_025469315.1 Stegophylla sp. TES_Ste_2020 | reverse complement strand
CCCCCCCCCCCCCCCCCCCCCCCCCCCCCCCCCCCCCCCCCCCCCCCCCCCCCCCCCCCCCCCCCCCCCCCCCCCCCCCCCCCCCCCCCCCCCCCCCCAAACTGAGGGCAATCAACCAATACACCGAAAATAATATAATACTTATACCTAGTCCAGATTCTTTTCCAAGCTGATTATTTGGATATATTAGGTTAACTAAGTTCAAACCAATATTTAGAGGGGCAAAACATACTCTTTGCCACTCTAAAAAAAAATCCGGGGGGCACCTGCCCCTCTTGCCCTCGCCCCGGTTCCGGCGTCTCTGTCCGGGCTCGGCTCCTCGTTTTTTCACCCGGGTAAAGTGCAATGCCACAACTAACCTTTAGAGTTTAGAAGGTTCTAATGCAAAATATAATTACGAGCTCAATTTTTAATATTTTACAAGCAATATCGGTAATAATAAATAGTAATGTTTGTAATATTAAATTTATCATATTTTTAAACACTTCTCCAACCATACAACAGTAAACAAGTTAATTATAATATAAACAATTCATTATTATAAAATTAAATAGGTATGTTGGGTTTTCTCAATTTAAACACAATATAACATTAAAAATTAAAATTAAAAAACAATCTCATAAGTATTATATAGTTAATTTTATTTTAAAAAGTTTCTTCTAATTAATACTAAATTAATTTTTAAATAAATTATATTTAGTCTAATAATTTTTTACTTGCCTATTCAAATTGTTGTAGGTGCAAAGTACTATATTTGTCTTTATAAACTATTTGTGCACATTTGAGTTATAGATTTGGGGAGCTATATACTCGTATGCAACTGACAATAGTGACATTTTAGGCCCCGCAAATCATCGGGACAGCCTTGCGAGGAGCGAGAACACTCGTGGTTCGAAGCAGACGTGGCTCCAGGGAAGGAACCATTTGGGCCATGGCCCCCACCTAGGCGTACCAAAAGTTTTAACTGTCTTCGATTATTATATTCTAAATATTGAATACCAAGCAATTTTAATTTAACTTGAGAAATATGTTAGATACGTATAATGTAATCAGTAGGAGTGGCATACATTTTAATATTTTATAATAACATTCAATGTTATGGTATATATGTACTAACATATATACCAAAATATCAAGTATGTAAATACCTAATACTGCATTGTGTGTAACACTTTCATGTTATTATATAAATAACTAATTCAGAAAACTATTTGCAGACATTTTAAGTACCTATATGATGGAATTGTATTCTATAAAAACGCATACATTAAATTATTATAATATACATACATCGTCGATGAATTATCTATTATTTTATAAATGATCAACATGTTATAACTATCAATGTGTTTCACAAACACATCAGTATATTAGGTTGCATTTTCTATGCCCCTTAACATTCATGATACTTGTTGCCAGCTAGAGTTTGTAAGTTCATGCATTTTTGTTTTTTTGTTACATAAGATAACATATTAACATACAGAGAAGTCATTTACTTTTTGAAAGTTTGAAACATGTTTCCAAAGTCATAGTATTATTTGCAGTTTATTTTTATTCTTGTTAAGGTTTTTATTTTTATTTTCAGACAAGAAAAAAAGAATCACATTTGAAATTAAATTAAATAAAAATGTGTAAAATTATTCATAAAATATAACTTTTTTAGAACATAATTTTTTTCAACTGCTCTTATATAAACTGTATGTTTATAGATTTTTAGTGTATTAGTGCATACTTATTTATGCGTTTTTTTAGTGCATAAAATTATTATGAGCCCTGTTGCTGTTGGTATTACAAAAAAAAAAAAAAAAAATGGCCACTCCTTGGTAAGTCTCTGAAGCCATGCCTGGTTCAAAGTATGTCAGGCTTATTACCTTTTAACCTGAAAAATACACAACGCGATTGCGCACAATTAAATAGTTTATATTGTTGAATGATTTAAGGAAATTTCAAATTTCCCATAAATTGTTCTAAAGTATTTAATATAGTAAATTTAGTATTACCTATAATTATGTGATACGTATAGTTGAAAATATTGATTACACACCAAACAAAAATTAAGTTTGTAAAATTCAAAAAAATTCTTAACATTAATATTAATGTAATAAGAATACTCAAAAATATTTTATTTAAGTGTTTATGATGTTACCATCATTGTGATTTTTATAATATTGACTTTGTTACCCAATGTATGTTACGTATCAACCCTCCCTATTTATATAATTTTATTTTATTTGTACATTTGTTATTTTTATTACATATACGTAATTAAATACCAGTTGTATTATAAAAATTATATTTTTTTAGCAATTTATAATCGAATAAGATGACAAGAAGAAGATAAATGAAAAATATTTGAGAATTTGACTATAGATTACTGATGATAACCGATTGGCACGCGAAACAAAATAACCTTATCTCTAGCAAAATAAAATTTATTTACTAAATATACAAGTATTATAAGTGATTAATATGCATTCGAGACGTACGTTTATTACATTCGCCGCTAGTCGTCGGCGGTTTCTTGCATTTGTAACTCGGTAGGCTTTTCATCCTTGTGCGTTCTTTGATGATCCTTCAAAGTAGAATTCAGTGCAAATTTTTTGCCACAAATTTCACACACGTACGGCCTTTCGTCGCCCGTGTGCCTCCTGTGGTGGACAACCAAAGTGGAACGCAGTGCGAATGCTTTGCCGCAAATATCACACTCGTAAGGCCTTTCGCCGGTGTGCGTTCTATTGTGTTTAACCAAAGTGGCGTTGATCGAAAACGTTTTGCCGCAAACATCACACTTGAAAGGCTTTTCACCCGTGTGCGTTCTGTTGTGCATGGTCCAATTGTAACGCTGCGTAAATGTTTTGCCGCAAATATCACACTCGTATGGCCTTTCGCCCGTGTGCGTTCTGTAATGCTCGATCAAATGGCACGTCTGGTTAAACGATTTGCCGCAACTATCGCAGGCATAAGGCCTTGAACCCGTGTGGACTCTGGCGTGTTTGACCAGAGTGGCGTTGATCGCAAACGTTTTGCCGCAAACATCACACTTGTAGGGCCTTTCGCCCGTGTGCGTTCTGCTGTGTACGGTCCAATTGTAACGCTGTGTAAACGTTTTGCCGCAAACATCACACTCGTAGGGCCTTTCGCCCGTGTGCGTTCTGTAGTGCTGAACCAAATTGGAATTATGCGAAAACGAATTGCCGCAAACGTCACACTTGTACGGCCTCTCACC
Organism: Stegophylla sp. TES_Ste_2020; assembly: GCA_025469315.1. NCBI lineage: Eukaryota > Metazoa > Arthropoda > Insecta > Hemiptera > Aphididae > Stegophylla > Stegophylla sp. TES_Ste_2020. The sequence continues at coordinate 15,075 of JAIPRM010006675.1, read as the reverse complement.
CGTGTGTGTTCTGCGGTGTCGTTCCAAATGATCTCGTCTCTTGAACGTTTTGTCACAAACGTCGCATGCAAACAACTGTTTGTTCGTCGCTCCAGTGGATTCGCGAAGCTCAGCCGTACGCTCGTTACCGTCAAGCAGCAGCCGTGTCGAAGACATCCCACATGCGTCGTCCTCTTTGACTTCACCGCCATCGTGCGTTCCGTCCATCACGAGCACCACGTCCGAACTGTTTATCGAACTTTCTTCGCTTGCAAATGTCTGTTGTATGGATGTCATCGTGTCAACTCCTTCTGGCGGTAATGTATTCGCGATCTGGAAAATAAATATTCTCGTGAATATATGATTTTACATGCTGATCAACGTAAACAAGAAAATCGAATAGAACCAGGAGACGCAATTACTTTTTTAAAACCAAAACTGACCGATAAATATTGGGGAAAATTTCAAGTCTAGTATTTCTTCTTTTATTTTTTCAAAATAGGCATTAACTAAGACAATAATCATAAATTTTTTAATTTTATCTAATTTGTGAATTTATTATATTATACTAATTATTATATTGATTAATTTATTTAATATATTACTATTATTATTTTTTTATTTACTGTACTGACAACATTTGCTATGTTATTAATTAATATAGTACTTGATAATTACTGGACATTTGAAATAAATAGCAAATTTAAGTATTTTTGAAAAATAAAGTCAAATCTATAAATATCTCAAAACCCAATATTCCTGTAAACACACCAAAATGCCAATTATACTAAATTACAGAAAAGTTGACAATTTATGAAATAATAAAAATAGACATTTATTGCTTTTTTTCATTCTTATAGATATTTATTACCTTACAGCTTACACATAAAGGGGACTCTCACAATATCATACTCACACAATTATCAAGTTATATAATATTAAATAACCATTTAAAATTAGCTTTTTGACCGAATTCATTAGTATTACATAAAATTACATAGTTAAATGTATATAAAAAATAATTGGTATAACCAATCTTTATGAAACTTGGTGTACAGATCTCCATCTTACATTGTGAATATTTTGGTGTAAGAAAATTTTTCACCGTGAATAATTAAAAAGTGTGTAATTTGCTCATCAGATGGGATAATCTTAATGTGTGTATTGAATTTTAAAAAATCGATAAATTATTTCATCAATAAAACAATTCTGAATGGAGCTTCAATTAATACACAATAATAATTTTGAAATAACATATTGTAACTTGTATAGTTAATATTAATTTTTTACTCACTGTTAATTTTATTGATGTTTTAGAATCACCAATTTCTTTATGAATATCTGTTCGACCACACTCATAATAACTTCTATGGCCATTTTCCGACTCTATTTTCTCCATCTGGAAGACATTCACGCTTATTGTTTAATTCATAGTCTTTAAATCAGCTTTTAAACTCTAGATTTTAATAAATTATATACTATTAAAAATTATTGAAAGCATAAACTAAACAAATCATTATATATATACCAGATACATTTGAAAAATTAATAATTTCTTTTTCAATAGATACATGTTCCATGATAATTGATTAATCATTCAAATAATTAATTAAAAACACTTTTTTAGAAAATGTTAGATGAGGACAAGAATTACATCTAGACAATTTTTAGGTTTTGAACGAAGAGAAGAAGCTAGTGTTTTTACAATGATGTTTATTTATTTATTTATTTTTTTCTGTAAATACTTTTTTGTATAGATATACTTGTCCAAAAGTTTTGATCAGCAACTTTTTAAAATCAGATTTGCTTCTAGTTGGTATTATATAAAGTCATATTTTTTTGAATTTTTCAAATCTTCAATTTTTTTGGAGTGGAAAACTATACAAAATTCGACAAAAAAGACTGGGAAACCATTATTTTTTTATCCAAACTGTCTGAAAATTTAAACATAGATAGACAATATTATAAGAAACATTTTGTCGCAAGAAAATACGAAAATGTTAAAAAAAATTTGAACAATTTTTTCTCATAAATTTTTTTTCCTTTATTAGATAAAAAAAAGTAAATTAAAGCAAGGAAAGGAAAGGAAAGTAAAGTATAGACAACAAAGTCGGACATACTTCGCACCACGGATATTTTTCACACTTCGGATCAGATATTTTTGGTGGGTGCATTGGAAATGATGACTATTATATTATTCTTTATATTATTAACTTTTTTCATTCAGAATCGTCTTACTGAAGAAATAATTTATCGTTTCATTAAAATTCTACACACCCACCTAGAATATCTGACACGAAGTAAAGAATACCTGTGGTGCAAAGTATGTCCGGCTTACTTGTCTGTACTTTGCTTTACTTTAATTTACTTTTTTTTATCTAATAAATAAAAGAAAAAATATTTAATAAAAAAAAAAAATGTCAAATTTTTTTTTTAATTCATTAAGTTTGTTATATATTGTTTATTTTCGAAATGCCTTGTATGTGTAAATTTAGCAGAAAATTGACTTTTACAAATATCACAAATAAATTCCATTTTTAATTGTATTTAAAATAATTAAATGCAAATATGCAAAAAATTTAATTTACAAAAATTATACTATAAAATAATTTAAGTACATCACATTTTATGCCTGTCTTTAACTATATTTGTAAAAATAAATTTGTCTTACTTTTTCTAAAATATATTATTAATTAATCATTTTAATGATCATAATAGAACGTGAATTGAAAAAGAATTGCAATTTTCATATTGTACTGATAACAGCCTATAATGAGTATAATATATGTAATGTAAGGCTGATTTTTTTTTTTTTTAGTTTAGTTTGAATGGAAATTTTATATACAAGTGTTACCTCAATACTTTACTGGCTAAAGAATTAACATAATAATTACATTTTTTTAAAAATTATTTAGTTGAAAAAATATTATATTTGGTACTATAACACTCAAAATACATAAAAATATGTTTGGAATTTGAAAAATGTAATATGTCAATGTTTACCATAATAAGAACCCATTATATTTAAATAATTTTGTGTATCACTAATAGTCATACTTACATACTTACAATAATGTAGATTCTATATTGATATTGTCTTTAACACTTGATGAAGTATTCACATTAGCTAAAATAAAATAAATTATAATTAACTTTATATTCAAATTCTTTAACAATAAAATGTTACATTTTATTTTAATTAACTATCATTTGATTTTGATTTTTATCACATTTTATCTTTTGATTTTATTACATTACCATTTTTCAGATCACTCCGATCGCAAGATGTTTTCTTTTTTGATTTTATCTGGTTCAATACTAATAGCACAAGTTACAGCAGCCTAAATACAAATAATTTAAATATTAATTTTATCTACTCATAATATATATGGGGTGATTTTTTAAGCGAGCTCACCCTTATTTTTGGCCATAAAAATGCAAAAATTGTAATTCTTCTTTTCAAAATGTTCAAATTACAATAAAAACTGTGTTTTCTATAACTCATTTTTCGCACGTTATCTTAAGAGTGCCCGGTGGCGATACATAATTTTTTATTCAAATGAAAACCCTCTATTTTACCAGTGAAATTTTGTTCAGGTTATTTTTCTATGAATTTTGATGTATTGAAATCAAAAAATGAACGAGTAGTTTTTGAATTATCAAATTTAAGTATTAAGAGAAAGTTGCACTCACGCGTGTTGTCTCTGTCTTACCAATGTACAACAAACCAAATTTCCATTCAGAAGAACCAATTTTGTGTTGTTAGTTTTAATTTTAGAATAAACTGATTTATTATCAAATATAAATATTAGAATATTAACTGTGGCTGTATGTTAGGTTTTTTATGATAATTTATTTTACAAGTATATTAAAAGCATTTCAAGTTATTTTATTAAACATGCTCAAAACACGTTTAAAAATAAAATTTTCATAAAAAGCCCAACGTATAGCCACAGATAGTGTTCTTATACTTATATTTGATAATAAATTACATTTCTCTAAAATTAAAACTTAAAACATAAAATGGTTTCTCTTCAACATAAATTCGCTATGTTGTGCATTAGTAAGACAGAGACAACACCTTCGGATGTAGTGTCCTCTTAAGGAAAATAATCTCATGGATGCACAATTAATTACCTATGTAGTACATAATGTATGCTCTAATCACTATATCCTTAATACTGAAATTTGAATAATTCAAAATCTGATCGTTAAAATTTTGATATCAAAACAATAAAATTCATAGAAAAATAACTTGAATACAATTCCACAGTTAAAAAAGAAGGTTGTCATTTGAAGAAAAAACTTTGTACCTCCACAGGACATCTTTAAGGACACGTGAAAAAAAAAACTGAGTTATGGAAAACATAGATGTAAAGAAGCTTGAACAATCCAAAAAATTCAAATATTGGCATTTTTACAGCCAAATTATCTTTAAATTCTTATTCAAAAAGTTGCTGTTTGAAACTTATGGATAACTATTTCTAAATGAAAATGTGTACATAAAAGAAAAAAAAAAGAAAAGAAAATAAACATTATTGTAAAAACTCTAGCTTTTTCGCTCCACTATAGAAATGCATGTAATATCAGAAGGTATCCTACATAGATTTCCATAAATCATGGTTTAAATATATATTTTAATTCATTTTACATTGTTCACTGATACTGATTTTAACATTAATGTTTTATTTGTAACATAATATGTATTAAGTATATAATTATTTTTAAAACTATAGCATTCTTTAGATTTATTATACTGGAAAAGGTATAACTAAGAATATCAAAAGATGTATACTTTAAAACTTACATATTATATATAGACATCAAGTTATCTTCAGAATTTGTCAGAGAATTGAGAAGAACTAAAATAAAATTTAAATTTAAATTAATCATTAATTGAAATACTTGTCATACCGTTAAATGCAACAACTTGGAACACTTTAAAACTTTTAACTGTTGTTATTCATTTTATTATGGTATAAACTATGAAATATATGGTATAAAAAAGCATAAACTCCAAATGTCTAATCACATTTAAATGTTAGGTTATACTAAAAAAAAAAAAAAAAATATTGATAATCACAATAACAGTGCAACTACAGAGATAACGCGAAAATTTCATCTAACTCACTGAGGTAGATAATACCTAACTACTATATTATTATTATCTATCTCAGTGATCTAATACATAGAAATAAAAATTTATTATTTATGATCTAACTGTACCAACTACCAAGTGGCAAGTTGAACACATGTCTAAGTCGTAGCATTAAAAGATGCTTTATGTTTGTTTTTCTCTAATTTTTTTGGCATAGTCAAATTTTCAGTTTCCTAAAATCATATATTTTAAACACAACGTAAAATAGTAGATTTTCATACTGTTATAATTTGGACTCGGCAGATACCATAAATATTGTAGTGTTAATTATGAAATTAACATTATGTATTATTATGTATTATAAATGTTACGAGCAAAAGCCAAAATCTGAAAAAACTCAAGAATGTCTGGGCAAAAAGCGAAATACTCACAATATTTGGGAAAAATCATTATATTTTGACTTATATCCAGGTAAACCTAGTTGTGACCAATGACATTTAGCGTCTATAAACATGAATATAAATGACGATAAAATAACATTTGGTTAAAACCATAGCTATTTTTTTATAACTAAATGACTTATTTAAAAATTGTGGGATTTTATTACGATTATTAATGATAGCCTAGTAAATTTATCGAATTGTTAAATAAATAAAATTGAAAATTGAATATTTTAATCTAGCAAAACTACAAGAAGTAAACTACAAAATATATTTATAGTTCAAAATGTCTTGGTTCTAATGTGGAATAAATAAATACCAAATTATTTTAATTTTTAATGTAAATAAATAAATGAAATAGCTATAACAATGTATAATTTTTTTAAAAATTAACATTGTTATAAGCAGTACCGTGTCAAGCTTGAGCATTCGATATTTCAAACAGCTTAGCAATTTGAACAGTCAGTAATTTGTAATTTTTCATAAGTGCCACCATTTATCAACTTTGAATTGTCAAGAATCTATTTTATTATAATATAGTAATGGTTTCCAACCTTTTAAGTTGTACAGCCCATAAATTATATGCAAATCATTTTGAGGTTCACTAATTAGATATACATAATAAAGATAAAAAAAGTGTGTATTTCGCTCGTCGGGGTGTTCTTCGCACGTCGAGTGGGATTCTCTTGACGGGTGTATTGAATTTTAAAGAAACGATAAATCATTTCTTCAATAAAACGATTCTGAACGAAGGAAGTTAATAATATAAAAAAAAAAAAAATTCAAAAAATTTGGATTGCCGAGCTGGTGTATCTGAACCCCGGTACTGTGGTGTGATAGGCCAATTGCGTTATCATTATGCCACAATTTTTTGAATTGAGAAATTCAAATAATGACATCTCTCAAGTACAATCTAGAGGAAAATCCGGTTTCAAAAAGTTACTGATCGAAACTTTTGGACAAGTATTTCCATACGAAAAGTTGTACACAGAAAAAAAAATAAACATCATTGTAAAAACACTAGCTTCTTCACTTCGTTCAGAATCTAAAACTATCTGAAAATGCTCTGAAAAATAAAAATAATCTCTCAACTAAATCTATTCTGTGGCTTAAAATTATATTTATTTTAATTCTAATTTTAATTTCTAATTTTTATTTTAATTTTAATTCTTTTATTTTATTTATGTTTTTATTTCACGTTCTTGTATTAACCTACCGAACATATCTTAGAGTTCAGCACCTCCCCTCTCTCATAACGCTAGGACCGGGTCGTGGATGTGATAATAATTAAAGCGTTGATTTTATTATTTCGCTATGACTTTAAAAGTCTTAAAAATTATGCACCGCGAATATGATTCTATAAAATTTTTTGAACTCTTTCGATCATATTATTTGCACGACCATTTTTTCTCGTTTCTAACTCACGTTAAAAGATATGCTTTATTTGTTTTTTTTTTTTATTGAAATATTAAATTTTTTAGTCGAATCGAAATTATAATATTGAAATAGCCAGACGACCTTAATTATTATCATTAGTCAGTAATATTCGAATTTCAGAGTCATTTAAATTTCTGGAAAAGGCATAAACACAATTTTGGGCGAGGGAGTTTGGGGATACTAAGCTGCTACATCCACGAAAAACTCTAGAGATTTTTCGAAAATTTTAAAAGGTTAATGCCCTTTAGTTGGGACTTTAAATCAATCAAACAAACATGTTAGACTGCCGAAATGTGTATTGTTGTGGCATCAATGAGAAAAGGGGATGTTCTTTTAGTGAAAATTAGCGACACAAACGTTTTCTACAATGTTTTGCACAAAGTTTTGTGAAAAAAAAAAACCGCCGTCCGAAAGATTTGCTCTCTTCATGCGGTCAGATGAGGTTAGGTGTTATCCTGATTCGCCACTCACACGTCACCGGACGTCTTCGGGTGGAAACTCGAGAGGGTTTCACCCGGTTCATTGTCGTCCGTCCGTCAACACACATCAAACCGTTCGCCGCATTTCATCGACTGCACAATAATAATAATAATAATAATATAAAATATAAAATATTATTGTTATAATAATAATAACGGACGGTTCGAATTCACCGCACCAGTGGCGCACTCAAGGACGGGGCTTTGGGGCTATAGCTTCTTCACTTCGTTTAGAAAGATTTAAAAATAATGGATCAATGCAATTCATAATACATTCTTACGTAAATAATAAAGTGGATTTTCAAAAATTACCTTTTTTTCTCTTTGAGGTGATCAGCTTTTATCTCCTTATAGAAGAAAAATAAATCGTAAATTTCAATACCTATTACAAATAGTGCAAATAATAAATTATACCTTTTTATAACCGTATCCTGAATTCATATGAACCCAATTAGATGACAGGTAATTGTTATTATTATTTTTTTGTTCATAGTGTTTTGAAATTATTGTATAGTATTATATTGTTATTTGTTTGCTATACATAATAATATTATATACAAATTATTATATTGTACTTTATTTTATATTGTCTCGTACCTACTTTGAATGTTACATTTTGGTAACCCAGGGTTGTTGACTTCGAGTTGTGTCCACTAAAAATTGATTTTATATTAATTAAATTTTTTATCATAATATTATTTGTATTTATCAGTGAAATCTAGCATCATTATTTATAATAGACTGCAATTATAAGTTACATTAAATTATTATTATGGAAACATTGTAAAATTTAACAGCTTTTTAACAGGCCTACATGGGTACATGCATTTTCTAATGGTTGTCCACCCCTGTTCTAATAGTGGTGAGGGTGGGGGGAGGCATAATTGTTTTGTCCTCAACATTTTGTTCATCGTGTTTCCCTATTGTTACGCCACTGACTCGCGTGTACCTCTAAATTATACCTCTAACCTGTAAGTTGACAACTGTTACCTATATGGTAAAACTGAATGGGATTATTTTCAGGCGGTCAAGGTCAATGTTCGATTTAGGTTTTCGCTTGTATTCACACTCGTTTTACTTATAATTATTGTTACGGTTTTATTATTGCATTTGTTCGAAAACCAGTTATTGACGAACGTGTCTTATTATCGAATTTGTGACTCTTGCAATAAGATCTCCTCATAAAACCCGAGAATCGAGGCGACTTATGTTAAATAGGTAATTCGAGTTCGTTAACATGTCATCCCGTTTGTGAAGTAACTTTGGATTAACGGCCTTGATGACAGTCATTGTTTACCGGTTCCAAGATATACTAAATTTATATATTAGATTTTTATTGCCTCTGTATTGTGTTTCGAAGCCACCGACTGACCCTCAACTATAGCCCACATAATATTATTGTTTTTCTAATTTCGTATTATTGTTTCGAACTGATTATTACAAATATATTTACGTCTAAAATATTCATTTGTCGATTGTTATACAGTCAAATTCGCTTAAAGTGATCTTCAAGGAACTTAGAGAACTAGGTCTTTTTGAAAAATTGATTTATTAAATAATTTTTTTATACTTATTTATCGTCATATTTTAGCCATGCAACATATTATATACATTCATTACTAAGGCTCGGATTTATATGCATTAAAATTAAAAAGTCATGAAATATGCGTTTATGCACCAAAACATGTCAAATATGCAGTTAAATATGCCCTAAAAAATTCTCATTCTGCAATAGTTTTGTTCTAAATATTATGTTTAGTAAAATTAAAATGTATATTAAATTGAAAATATAAGCATAGATGAAACTTTATGTTTAATGTATGGTATGATGTATGCAATGTTACAAAATTTAATTTATTTTAAATATTTTAAACACAATTAAAAAAACGTGGACTTCTACCGAATTTGGTTTAACACGATCCATTGCACAAGTACAATTAGTTGGATTTTTTTATAGAATATATTTAGGTAGTTGACTATAATCGCTCAAAGGTCATTATTTTTTTAAGTTCAATTAGTTGAACTAAAAATAAGATATAAGATGTATATATTTTTTATAATTTGTTGAAAATATTTGTTTTAGTTCATCAAAAATTAAATTTTTTAATGAATTACAAATATTCAACCCAAATACTATAAATAAAACTTTCAAACCGTACAATATGCCTCAAAAAAACTAAAGTATGAACTAAAAATTAGTAATTATATATGAAATGGTGTAAAATAGATTATATGCTTACTTAGTATTCTTAGCGACTACACAGAAAAATATACAAATGCATGTTTGTACAAGCCCTATTTATTACTTAACCTAACTAGGACGTATCTAACTGGACAGAAACAGTGACTGAGATGAGAATACAAGATATATAATATTATGTGCATGTACGATCAGAAGCAGATCAAGGGGATCTTCTAGGACGGGGGTGGGCAACTTTCATGGAATAGAGATCGACCTCTGAATTTTCCTAGCCTGCCGTGTTCGACATTTAACCTGATTTATTTAATTATTAAGTAATAATAATCCTTTTTTAATAATTTAGTTATATTATACATAATGGTGTACATAAAAAACATCCCTTAACTCCCCTCCTTGGATCCATGTCCCTTTTTTTTTTTGCTCTTTCAAATTTTAATTATATGGTGAAATGAATTGTGTGCTATAGATATAGAAATTGTTTTTAGATTCTACACAATAAATATTTTATTATATTAAATACTAATTATTACTTTTGAAGTATAAGATAGGTAATTTAAAAATCATTTAAAAGTTTATATATTTAATACAGTTGATTTTTTGAGTTGAATAATTCAAATAAGAGTTAGTAATAAAAATTAATAAGTCTAATAATAAAAGTTTTTAGAACTCAAACTTCTATTAAAATCATTAGTTATTATTTATTACTAACAATCGACATAGTGACATTATACGCAATTGAAATTAAATCATGTAATTATTATTATTTTGATTTGATTTAGGGGTTAAAATTTTTTAATTTTTTCTCTGAAACTCGATGAAAGACTAATAAAAAAGGAGTCGCGATCGACTCAAAATTATATTGTGATCGACCAATCGACAGCGATCGCTTTGTTGGTCGCCCCTGCTTTAGGATCTAAGAATTCTCTATAAAAAAAACCACTATATATTGGACTTCTTATCTATAATTAAATTATTTTGTTGCAAGGTCCAACCTATAGTTTCTAGATGAAAAATAACTAACCCTGTTTATAGCACATGTTCATTTTTTAAAATTATAATTGAAAATTACTTACAGAATTTAAATATATAAATGTCAAAATGTTTAGTATTAATATCGTATAAAAAAACTAGTTTTCAAAAAATGAGATTAGAAGATCCAGATAAAATCAAGAATAAAAAAATATAACAAGGAAAACTATTTAATTTTCTGTTAATAATATCAATAATACAAAATTGTATAAAATAAAGCAATACAAAACACAAGTTAGTTCAAAAATTATGTACAGGGTGTCCCAGTACGATTTGACAAATGTAATAACACAATATGTTCTATTAATAATTTTTAAATTTTTTCTAAAAATTAAAAAAATATTAATTCAACATTGCGCTGCATCAAACACATATAATTTTTTTTTTTAGCAGCCAAAGTTTCAGATTCGAAATTTTATACTATTGTTTAAGAAAAAATTCAAAATAGCCATTTTGTGAATCTGATTTTTAGAAAAAAATTGGAGGTAAAATGTCTTATTAAAGTTTGGTTATTTATTCGTTTTGATTTTTAAACTTTTTGAAAATGTGAATTAATTATCACACAATCATTCAAGACTCAACATTATGCAATGTAATATTAATATTTTCAAAAATTTTAAAATTTATAATAAATAAATAACCAAACTTTAATAAGATTTAATAAGATATTTTACCACAAATTTTTTCTAAATATCAAGTTTACAAAATGGATATTTTGAATTTTTTCTGAAACTGTAGTATAAAATTTTAAAATTAAAAATTTGGTTGCTAATCAAAAAAAAAAAAAACTGCACGTTATTGATATAGCACAGTACTGTAGTAACTATTAAAAATAAAAAATGATAATAATAATGAGCTAAAAATTATCAATTGAATCAAAAGTTATTTTATTTTTCAAATCGTACTGAGACACCTTGTATTTAACCTAAAAGAGGTAAATTATTTTTTGAATATTTTTACCCTTCTGTATTAGAATATTATTGATAATGGATCAAAATTTTTAGTTTCAAGTATATAATTATCTTAATTTCGACGAACTTCGTTAGATTTACCTAAATTACACACTTAAACGTACATAAAAGAAAATTGGCCCCACAGATTTTTTTGAAACTTTGTGCCTAGATAGAGAATTTCATTAAAAAAATATTTTGATATGATAAAATTTTGAGCGAACAAAGAATTAAAAATTTTACAAGGGTTTAATTGGAAAAAAAAAATCAGAGAAAGTACGGACAAATATTATGAATATTTCCATTAAATGTGTACTTAAGAAAGTTGAAAATGTTTTATTGTCATCTTAATAGTTTTCAAATTATTTTATTCTATTTTGAAAATTCAATATTTTCGGTTATTATACTAATGTTCAATTTCATGTTCAACGATGTTAGTGTGGCGCAATGGAACGACAATACCCTTTTACGTGTCGGTGTCGGGTTCGAGTCAAACCAGGCACACCGAATACTTTGATTCTTTTTAACGTGACTGATTGAGCCACGATAAACATTAGTAAAAATTATGTTACAGTGAATAAATATTGATTTACGATAATAATAAGAGCTGCTTTATTTTATTTTATTATGATACTTATATTTTATTGTAATTTGAAATTATTTATAGAGTATTTATTTGGTGTGTGTGAATATGTGAAAATCAATTTTCGTTTTTCGTAAATGTTGTATGTAACAAAATATTTTATAGTTCAGAATTTAAGTTTAATTCTTCAAAATTGATAATTATTATTGTGTATTAGTTGAAGCTTCGTTCAGAATCGTTTTATTGAAGAAATGATCTGTCCTTTCTTTAAAATTTAATACACCCGTCAAGATTATCCCACCTGACGTATGAAGAACACCCCGATGAGTGAAGTAAGCACTTTTTTTTATTTGAATCACATTATTTTAAATTATATAATTAATTAAATTTTATACTACAAAATTATAATATTGTATACTGACAAATTTTAAACACAGATTAGATATATTAATACAAAATGTTACACATAGTATTTACCTAGTTATTTTGATTAATGGCATACTTTATAGTATGATAAATGACTGCAATAATAATAGGGAATATAATTTTATCTAATCAATTATTTTTTAAAAGTCCTCCTCCTCCTAAAAAAAAAAAATTCTGGGTGCATCCCTGCTTTACAATCTTTCCATTAAAATTTTTTAATTCTAACACACAGGCATTTGAACTCTTATTTTATGATCGAAAATTGTGTTTTAATTTCAACGTGAAACAGTAAAAAACTATTTTATCAAATACTTTTTTATATGCTTGGTATTGTGGAATTAACTGGATTAAAACGGAACTATATTCTAAAAATGAAACAAAAATTGTCTCACTTGAGGTAAGGGTGTGTTAGAAACTTTAAAGAAACTAATTTTTATAATTTTTCATAAAAATCATTAATTTTGCCGTGATAAAAGCTCTTACGAGTTACGATTGAAAATTATCACAACCGATTTTAGTTAAATCGTAAATATAAGCTGATCTACATAATATGAGTAAGCTTGTAAATAATTTTCCACGCTAAAAACAATAAATTGATTACGTTTCGTAATAATAAGTAAAATAAATCTGCTTTTATTTGGATTAATCGTTATTTGAGCCATTACACTAACTTTAAACGTTTGTAAAAAATTATTCATTGAGTCAAATTTCGTGAAAATTATACGTCGAGTAAAAAAAAAACCAAGTGAGGAATATTTTAGTTAAAAATAATTTCTGCCGGATTAAGAATTAAATGTTATATAACGTTAGTAAATAATACTTAAATATTGAGTTTTGATTCTGCAGATTAAACGTTTTTAATTGGGTAAATAAATATATTATATAATATATAATACCTACATGTATAAGGTTTATCTAATTTATTTCATTTTTTTTGTGATTTCTACTTAAATATTATATTTACTTATGTACTCTTTATTTTGATAGATATCTTAAGTAGGCAACAACTAACAATACTTGCTAATTCAATATTTCAATAAACTTTGATCGTATGTATAATAATTATAATATTAGAAGTGTATCATAATTATTAACAATGTTATTTTTGTATTCTAAATAATGTGTCTACCTACATAATATTTATTTATTTTATGAAGGAGGGGTTGCAACACTTTTCATTTGCCAGGAGCGTTCGATTAACGACGCTATTGACCTTGACTTACAGGATTATGTACTTTTTACTTTTTAGTCGCTTTCTTGTATTCTCTTTGAAATTTCATTCTCACGCAGAAACTGGTTTTGCACTATCGCACAATAATTTATTCTGTGGTGTTATTTGTGACTTGGACAGTTAGTGACTCAGTATGCTGTGTGTTTTCATTTGAAATTACATATTTTATTCGATAAATCGTGTAAATAAACTATGCGTGTGCTAGAATTTTTTTGGGAATATTATTCAGAACTTTCAAACCGGAAAATCTGAATAATTTCATTCGTTGTATTGAAATGATACCATTCTAGAGGACGTTTTGTTTAATCTTAATATTTTGTGTCACAAAAAAATAATAATAATAATAAAAATCATTTTTACATTTATAAATATTAAACACACGACTGCTTCATCATTATTCCAGAGATTTGGCAGTTAAGGTTATTATTAGAGATAGGATGTTGATGACAAATGCATTTTTTCCTTTAATCCTATGCAATGTTCTCCAAGGTGAAAATTTGTTTCATGTCTCCCTAATTCAGAATATGAAAATTTAATTTTGCATTTTTAGATGTTTTGGTTATAAATGCATTGTTTTAGCTTTTTAACGTCATTTTTTAACATTTTTACGTCATTATTTCATTTTACAAGTAATTTTTTGTTGATCATTTTTCTAATAAAATTAAGACTTTCAGGAACGATTTTACATTTTTAAAAATATTTTTATCAACATTATTGAAGAGTTTTTGTTACAATTACATGAATTTCATTGATATTAGGTGCTCACGCTGTATCATACAACTTATACAACATTTGCTTTTACAGAATATATCACGATGTACCCGGTTATCGAGTATTAGATTTATAAATTGTATTCAATCAACCCGATAATCTCTTTGTCAATATAACGATATTAAGTTCGATGTTCACGTCGATTTTTTAATTTTCTTACTCAATTTAAATATGTTTGGGTTTGATGGGTGTACTTCGCACGACGGGTGGTATCCTCTTGACGGGAGTATTAAATTTTAAAGAAACGATAAATCATTTCTTCAGTAAAACGATTTTAAACGAAGGAAGTTAATAAAATAAGAAAAAAAAAATGTTCAAAAAATGTCCAAAATTTTTTTTCACATTTTCAAAATTTTCTTGCGCCAAAATCTTTTTTATAGGATTTTCTACCTATGTTTAAATTTTCATAAAATTCGGATCAAAAAATGATGGTTTCCGAGTCGTTTTTGTCA
>JAIPRM010006674.1:0-18302 GCA_025469315.1 Stegophylla sp. TES_Ste_2020 | reverse complement strand
ATACGAAATGTTGTACACAGAAAAAAAAAAATAAATAAAAAAAATAAATAAATAAACATCATTGTAAAAACACTAGCTTCTTCACTTCGTTCAGAATCTAAAAAAAAAATATTTAAAAGTGCTAATCGTTTAATGTTAATAACCGTCATTCAGAATTTGAACACACCCACGGTATAACACCCGATATGTTATTATCGTTGAGTATTTCATCATTTTAAATTTTAGGCAGAGCAAAGAACCCAGTGGTTTTACGATGATGTTAATTTCTTTTTTTTTCTGTAAAAACTTCTCAGTGTTACTTAACATATTATTATTCGAAAGTTTCATCCAACAACTTTGTTGTACAAAAATTGTTACTAGGTAATACTTTAAAGAGGCTTTTTTTCTTAAATCTATGGGGTCTTTCAAAAATCAATTTTTTATTAAGTCCTCAAAGGGTTGAAAAACCCACCCCTTATACTCTCTTATAAAATAAAAAAACGAATTTATTTTATCTTTACAATCTTTAAATATAATTTGTATTTAGGTCATGTGCATAATATTATCTATTTCTACAATAACTAAAATCTGTAGGGTCATTAGCAATTACTGGATAAATTTGTTCGCTTTCTGGTCTTTTAAAATAGTCTGGGGACACACACTTCGCACGATTTGACGTGACCGTGTAAAATAACGAGAAAAAACGAGGTACAGAAATCGCTGAAAGTAAATGAATATATTACGTATAGGGCGTCTCATGGGACGTTTATCCATTGCGACGTCTCCTGAGACAATGAAGATAATCAAATGTAGTTGTTTTTTTTTTTTTGTATAAGACACATAAGGACGAGGATTATAAATAATCAATATTTTAATTTAATCTTTTAGTAACTATAGTTAAATTGAACTATTTAATTATTTTTGAATAATTTGAACACAGCCATTTTACAGAATTGTTTTTCTTAAACATTTTGATCTATTTTCGTTTATCATATGCTGTCTAATCCTCAATTTTAAAATAAAATTTATTCAGCTGTGCATAGATAAAACAATAATTTTTACTAGATTATTCTACAGATAATTATTGATACATTATTTATCTGGATAAAATAAAAGTTGGCTAAGTTTTCATCTAGACAATTTGTCTAGATAACTTTACCAGATAAATCCCAACAATGTCAATGTCAGCATAATTTCAGAAATGAGCGAAATTGGTAATGAATTCTCCATTTGTCGTTTCTCAATCACCAACTTACTTATTGATGACATATATTTATGTTTCAACGATTTTTTTACTTTGTCTTTTTTTCTTTTAGCTAGTAGAAAAATTACTGTGTGAATGCATAAAAGCAGCAATAAAATAATAATAATAATAATAATGATAAGAAATAATATAGTGTCCGGTCCTCTTTGTTATTATTATTATTATTTTTTTCGTGACATACCGCCACCAAAACATTACGCGTCGGAATGGAAAGTAATGTTATGACATTATAAAAAGGTCAAAAGTGGTAAGAGGGATGAGGGTCGTATTGCTGCCGTTCGTCGCGACAGTGGATCTATTAATGTTTTTACACCGCATCAGAGAAATTCGAACGAGCAATATGCACATAATACATGAAATAGGAATGGGAATATTTCCAAAAAAACAGTTTTTTTTTTAAGAAAATCCAATATGGCTCGGCAATACTATCCTCCGCAATGTCACGACTAGTGGTCCTAGTATTTATAATAATACGAGATGCGTCTGTTGTAATGGAGTAGCACGCGTACAGTATTACCCCGGATTCAACCGACATCCAAAAGGCGACTGGTCAAAATATCTCCGGACAGAATAATTCCAGTAAAAAATATCTCTAATAGAAATGTCTCTCAAACAAATGTGTTTGAATACCATATTATTATTAGTTTATTAGTTATTTAATAGTATTATTTAATTTTAGTTAATTGAATAACAATATTAAGTGGGTATAAATCAAAATATATTGTTTGACATACATGACATGACATGGGCAAACCTAAAACATGACAAGCACTTACACTCTACACACACTAATCAGCTCCACCCTCCTCTCACTAATTAATGAGCAAGCAAGGTTTAGTTACAAGTACACAAAGCAAAGCAAAAACAAAAGCAAGAGTTATTTAATATGATATTTATGCATTTACCGACAAGTTATTAAAATATTTTATGCTAAGATAAAAATGGACCAATCTTTTTCTGGTGACCCAGGTCCAATTTATTACGATATAAAGGGCTGTTTAAAATTGTCAATCAATACAACGAAAATACACCATTGAATTATTGAAGATAGTTTGATCAAAATTTTAAATTGTAACTCATATTTTAAATTTATTCATTTACTTTTATAACAGTAGCTATTCTGTTATTTTATACAATATATATTTATACATAAAAATATGTTAATTATAATAATATTAATATTTACTTTTTTTCTTTTGTAGATATTCATTTAAAATATATATTTTACTTGAGACATTTTAAATCGAAGATATTATTCCGATTAAAGAACTTTTGTCTGAGATATTTTGACCTTGATCGCATACAAAACAAAGTTGTAAAAATTATTTTTCAAAACAATATGGATAGTGTAGTCTTTAAAATATACTCAAGAAATTCTGTTTCAAAATACTACTCAAATATTATTTTGATAACGTATTCAATTTTAATAATATGTGTTTTTAGAACTATTTTGATAATTTTGAGTTTTAAGTGCTAATTTAGACACTTATCTAACATGATAAAGCAAGTGTTCGTAACCTGGGGAACACACCTTCCCCTGGGGAAATATTTGAAGACCACGAAACATGAAAATGTTGCATCTGATTATTTATATTTTATTTTTATTTATAGGTAGGTAGTATGTGATTATCGGGTATTATTGTGTAACAAACAACGCTATCTTCAATGATCTGGAGAATATTATCGGGTTACTTCATTCACTCATTCAGATTAATACCCAACATTAATAATAATAACCGAATATTAAGTATAATAAAACTTATGGAGAGGGGAGGGGCGTGACCTCGTACAATAGCATAAAAGGGAGCATGACCTTAATAAGTTGAGAACCCCTGTGATAATGAAAATAAATAGGTACTTAATTTTAGTCTGAAAAACTTATTTTATTTGCTCAAAACATAATTTGAGTCATTCTGAGCTTACGTATCTTTATCCGGTAACAACGTGTAATATTACCCGTCGTCCGTCGGCATTTAACAACCGTTC
The DNA here is from genome assembly GCA_025469315.1 of Stegophylla sp. TES_Ste_2020. Classification (NCBI taxonomy): domain Eukaryota; kingdom Metazoa; phylum Arthropoda; class Insecta; order Hemiptera; family Aphididae; genus Stegophylla; species Stegophylla sp. TES_Ste_2020. The sequence goes on along the minus strand of JAIPRM010006674.1, from coordinate 15,073 downwards.
GACTATTCTTGAGTGGTTTCCAAGTGCTGAAAAGTACCTTTTTGTTAACGCTGTGACTTCCGAGCCCTGTTTATAGGTATACTTGCATTCAAATTTAACATAATGATTAAAATATATTAAAATGACAATTTTATTATTAAACATGAATTAATAGATCATTCGTCGCCCGAGACGTGCCAATGTCGTTGACGCCACGTTGTCGGCATACTGTGTGAAAAAATAATATTCTTAGACTTTCAAATATTTTAAATTCTTAGACGTGTAAGGGAAACAAAAATATTTTGACGAGTACTATTCAGTACAATAAAATTTAATTTAAAATACTTATTTGTCAGTTAAAAAATTGTTAGATTGCCAATAACCGTTCAATCGCATTGTTGTTATTATTAATTTATATGACTAGTAATTATGAACGCAAAACCTGCACACAGACAAAATTTTAAATCTGATCAATAATAAAAATATTCGGTTTATAGTGTTTTATTGATTAATCTATTCCAGCCGCGCGTTTAAACGAGTCCAATTACCAATGACACCGAGGGTTGAACGTTAAAAACAAAGAAAAAACGATTTCGCGTCCAACGACGAAAATGTAACTCATTGCTCATAAATTTATGTAAATGTTGACGCAGTCCCCTGGGAAAATTCGCGTTTTCCACTAGGCTCTTTTGCCCATCGCTTGTACAATCTAACTGCATAAAAAAATACCGCCACTAAAGAATAAAATAATTTCGTATAAAAAACAGCAGTCCGTGGGGTGTTCCACGGTATATCACTCTATGTGCAGCGCACGCCTGTTATTGAGATATCTTTTTTTGGTTTTTTTTTTTTTCAGATAGTCACGAAAAAACCGGCTAAGTGCGTGTCGCAAACTAATAAGTGATAGTTGCGAGTAATTCTAAAATAGAGTACTTGAATTATTAACTCGTTCAAAGTAATTTTCGTTAAAAATATTTATTAAGTGATAATAATCTATTGTCTCGATTTTAAATTCTGAACAAAATGGAGAAGCTAGTAATTTTACATTGATATTTATTTAATATTATTTATAAATTTTTTATTCTTTTCTTTAAACACTTTTTCGTACAAAAATACTTGACCAAAAGTGTCGATCAGCAACTTTTCGAAACCGGATTTGTCTCTAGTCTCTACTTCAAACATGTAATTTCTTAAATTTGTCAGTTATTATTTTTTTTCTTTTGTTTTGGGGGGTGGGAACTTCCCAAAATTAGACAAAAAAGGACTTGTAGTTCAAACTTTATAAAAATTTAAACATATATGCACAATAATATAAAAAACATTTTGACTCAAGAAAATTTTGAAAATGTGAAAAATAAATTTTGGACATTTTTCTAACACTTTTTTTTCACATTAATTATTTGTTCCATTTCTTTATTTGTTAGATAAAAAAAGTAAAGTGGATTAAAGTAAAATAAATCATATAGATAAGGAAGCCGGACACATTTCGCACACTGATATTCTTCGCTCTTCGGGTCAGATACTCTTAGTGAGTGTGTTGAAAATTACGATTATTATTGTTCTTTATATTATTAAAAATTTATTTTGATTTACGACCTGGCATTCGTGGATTTGGTTCAAGAATAATCATGGTTTAAACAGTAAATTACAGTTTTTACCTATCGTTATTTTCGAGAAAAGTAAAAAGCGTATTATCAAGTATTATTATCAAGTGAACATTGGTAATACAAATGCATTAATACTATAATTGTATACTCTCACATGAATAAATCTGTGATATTACTGTTATATCAAAATATCTGAATTATTGTATTTCAGTTTTTCTTTTGAGTTTCTATTAATAGTTATTACTACGCAGTACATAATGTAAACAACGAATTCTTGGAAACAGTTGTATCTTTGGATTGCGTAGGCAAAAATAATAGAGGTTAAAGAAAGTTTAAACATTTTTCCAAGACATATTTACAGACGGGATTTTAGAAACGATATTCCTAGGGCACGTTTAGACTCAATCCTTCCAGTAATAAATGTTTGTATTATACATAAAGAAAAAAAAACCACACGTCATTATAAAACAATACGCCTCACTCGGAATCTAAAACTAATCTTACCGATAACAAGTTAATATAATATTAATGAAAATAATTTTGCACGTGTTTTATTGGCAGTAAAAACACGAGCCTAATTTTGGATTTTCTTTTGTTGCAGGTACTTATATATTTCAGTTTGATATCGGTTTGAATCAATCGGCAAAAACTTCTAGATAAGGTAAACTTGGTTAGTAGTTTTTCTTCACATTTGAAAAAAAAATCTTTTGAGAATCGAGAAGAATGACTTGAGTCAAGATATCAAAATTCGATTATTGTTAGACTTGTAATCAAAAAAATCATACTGAATTCAGAATTTAAAATAAGTAAGTATAATTATTGATAAAATCTATATTTTATAAGAAAATGACCAATTTTTGTTAAAACCCTTACGTAAAATAAACTATTTTATTAATATATTGAATTTTTACACCAAATTATTTATAAGGCATTTTTCGGGTATCTGTAATAATAATTAATATTATAAACGAGTAACGTAAATATTTAGCTAATACTCTGATTTACTGAATTTAAAATTTTATATGAAAATAACTTTAAATAAAAATTATATAATCCTAAGAATTTTTGTACTTGACCTAACAGGGTGCAGGTCAAAGTGGTTCCATACATGACAATAAATACATTATTCCAATTCAGAATTAATTATTCAAATACGCTGTAAGTTCAATTAAATATTTTGTGGTGGCTTAAGTCCTTTCAGCACCCCAAGTTGCGCTCATACGTCTCGTTTTAGATTCTGAACGAAGTGAAGAAGCTAGTGTTTTTACAATGATGTTTTTTTTTCTTTTTTTTTTCTATGTACAACTTTTCGTATGGAAATACTTGTCAAAAAGTTTCGATCAGTAACTTTTTGAAACCGGATTTGCTTCTAGATTGTACTTTAGAGAAGTCATTTTTTGAATTTCTCAATTCTTCAATTTTTTTGAAAAAATTACCCAAAATTTGACAGAAACGACTCGGAAACCATCATTTTTTGATTCGAACTATATGAAAATTTAAACATAGATAGAAAATCATATGAGAAAGATTTTGGACATTTTTCTAACGTTTTTTTCTCATTTGTTCTTTATATTATTAACTTCTTTCGTTCAGAATCGTCTTATTGAAGAAATGATTTATCGTTTCTTTAAAATTGAATGCACCCGTCAAAAGAATCACCTCCGTTGTGCGAAGAACACTCATCGCGTAAAGTATGTCCGACATTTTTGTTCCATACTCGGACGGAACATCATTGTGTGTTCCCGTTATATTCAGTTTATTGTTTGCTTTTTTCACGTTCCATCACAGGACACATGGGCACATTTTTAGCATTTTTACGAGATTGCATTGATAATAAAACGAAATGCAGCGTTATTTTCGAGCACTATTAATAATTATTTCTGTTTTGCATCGGTTGAAAATATTTACCAATAATATTATTATAGTTAACATACGATGCGAACAATTTTATTGAACTGTTATGAGATGTAGAAAAAACGCACGACACGAGTGCTGAGGAACATTGAACACATTTACAAAATGTATCCGACAATATCGATTTTAGAGAGTAACGTTATGATATTAACTCGAGGACTTAACTTTTCCGCTTGAGTTTCGAATCCGAGTGGGTACTCTACGATGGTTATTTACGTCATCGTGTATAGCACAACACGACGTCGTGCCGCGTTATGTGCACTCGAAAACAACAATAGATCGGACCTCTATGCTCTGGAGAAGTGTTTTCGACCAGTGGCGGGGCGGCCAGTAGGGGTGAAACACGTGATTACTCCCTCTCTCTCTCTCCCTCTCTCTATCTATCTATCTGTCCCTCCCTCCCACACACATTCGTTGCAGGTCGAAATTCGGTGTAATTACTGAGATTATACCATCGCAGCACCTACATCAAATGTCCCTCTAAACAATAATTATTTGTAAGGAACGGATATTATTGTAAATACATAAATTTTTTTGGAACGAGATATTTAAAATCTGATAAAAAATGTGTATGATTTAGATCATTCTAATTGAAAAAAAACCCAAATTTATTTTACATATTTTAGTATAAATACATATTTTGTAAAAAAGTATATATTTTGTACAGATTTTAGTAATTTTTTATTTTTCATTAATTTCTGACGACAATAAATATTATATGCTTCTTTCATTTTTTAAAACAACAAAATTAGTAATTTTCGACATCAAATATTGTACGTTATCTAAATGGCATTTACACATTTTAAGAATTGGAAACAAAAAACATGTTTTTAATAGAAAGTATTAGCACTGTAGAAAAATCTGCAGATAAAATAGAAAAAACTCAAGGGCATATGGGAGACATAGTCAAAAAGAAATTTGCCAATATAATCGAAATATATTCTGGATTTCAAACTATTAAAATCGTTAGAGATATTTTAATAAGAAAAATCAACAAGGATCTGGACTCTGGACATTGAATTCACTCCTTCTGATTTAGTAAATATGAATTACGCCCTTATCTCATCAGTTGATGTAGAACGGTCTTTTAGTCAATATAAGAGTATTCTCCGACCAAACCGTCACAATTTTTCATATTCGTAGTTTTGTATGCCTATTCATAATTTGTATTACTTTTATTTAATATTCATATTTGTAAAATATTTTTTTGTTTTTTTTTTTGCATTTTTTCATACTAATAAATTTTTTTGATATTTCCATATTTTGGATTTTTTATTCCATATTTTAAGAAAAATTGATACATATAAATGTACTGAAGTGAAGAATTTAGTGTTTTTACAATGATGTTTTTTTTTCTTTTTTTTTTCTGTGTAGAACTTTTACTGTTCTTTACTATACTTTATTTTAGTTTTTTTTTTTTATTATTTAATAATTGTAGCTTTTATGTGTAAAAACCTATGGCCGATTTTCTGATACCAGAAATCCAAATTGGGTCATTCTTGTCCTAAAACGTATTACGATTACAAAATATTTTTTACAACTTCACTAAAATAAATAATTTTTGTCGCATTTATTCCAAGCGATTTGATTGTTCAAAGTCGACAATAATCAATAAATATATATATAATATGAATTTTTCGATGAAAATAAAAGTATACATAAATTAAAATAGTGTATCATTGCTTTATGCAGTAAAATAATATTCACGTTTTATCGGGAATAAAAATACACAATAAAAAAAATTGGACTGTTATTATTATTACTACAATTATTGTTATTATTATTATTCAGGGTTTCCTAACCGTGAGGCTTTAACGTTCAACAATTGAAATCAATAAAAAATAACATGTGGGTAAACGATAATAATTGAGTGAAACAAAAATGTAACAGAAAACGACGAGAAAAAATAATTATTAATTATTTAGAGATGAAAAATCAATCATCTACTGTTGAAATAAATTATTTCTGATAATTTAATTTAAATAAGGCAAGATTTGGTCTCACTTTGCCATTTACATGTTACGTTATCTGCGACGACCGAAAATTGAAACACAAAGATCTCTCGAAGAATTGGCCAGGCGTAAATAGAAGTTCGAAAAATCATTTTTTCGTTTGATAATATAAATAATTTTACTGTCATTGTGGATATACGATATCCTCTGAAATGTTCGCTGTATTTTGTCGGAGATTTGTTTTTTTTCCTTTGCAGAATTTTTAATCGATTTTGTCCTATTGAAAGATATGTACTCGCATTTATATATAAAGTGTGTGTGTGTGTGTGTGTGTTATATGTGCATTCGCAAAGACAGCAAGAAAACGCGGGAGGGTTCGAATCGTGGTAGTGTATCGAAAATATCTCTACGTGAGCCTCGCAGGCTTACGAGTAAGTTATATATATATATTTTTTTGTATATCAGTTTTTGCTAAAGTTATATTTGCATACATCGTTGAGCTCGGTGCGTTTATATTAAATGTTAAAAACGAATAAGCAAACAATATTAACAACAATAACGTTATTTGTCAAACAAATGGTTTATTCTGTGTGCACGTTGTAAAATATGTAATATTATAATATTATTATTATTTAGAACGAGAGCGAACTGTTTGCACTGCACGTTGCACGTCATTCGAATAACAATCTTCGATTGATCGCTCAGTCGTGGAAAATAATATATCGGTTGTATCCAGTCACGACCACGTCGTACGAGTAATTATAATGTGTAAAAAACACCGAAATTTAATTAAAATGACCTCAAAAAAAAAATAAATAAATAAATAAAAAATAATGCTCAATTTATTCCGCAGAAGCTTAAGCTAATCTTAAAATCCACGAAATTTATGTTACATCCACTACTTATTCATTTATACCTGCCTCGTAGTTCAAGTTTTAATGACTCGCAGGTATAAACTACATTTGTGTTTTTAATCATTTGATAAAGGTAAAAAAAAATGTACTGGACCTTTTTCCATACGCGATTTAAACAACGAGTGTATATTTCCTAGAAAAATAAAATACATATATCACTCTGTATAAACATCGACGTAAAAAATGAAATTGAACACATCGTTCCAGACGCCTGAGGAGAAATATTTCTGTAGAATTCGATGACGTTTGGGTTTCAATCGCGTTGAGGAAATCTCTATAGAATATTTTATTTTTAATTGAGACCATAATTTATGCTAAATAATATTTACTGTATACGTAGAAAATGTACTCGAGAAATTACAACGGTATTGCAGTAGTGAATGTAGAATAGGAGTGTAAGAGTTTACTCATACCTTGCGTTCCTAAAATCACTTGTCATAGAGGTGTAATCCGTGAGGGTAAAATAATCTGATTCTTGCTACATACATTTCAAACATTAAAAAAAAAATCCATAGTTCCTATTTTGTAGTTTCGATAGTTTCCTTTTTTTGAAAATTTTGAAACGCCTATTTTATTAACCTTTTTCTAAAGATCAATTAAAAAATACCGAAATTCAGTGAAAATTAACCGAGTTTGAGTAGATTGTGTTTTATTAACAACTATTATTTTAATGAAATCAAAAACTTATCTCGCTCTAACTTGGTAAATTTTCATTGAATTTCGAAAAAAAAAATAAAAATAATTTCATTTGAAAACTTTTAAATAAAATAACTATTAGAATTTTCAAAAAGTGAGTTCTAAATAAAAAAGAAGTTTAATCTCTAAATAAAACGCAATCAAAAATATTGATATGCTACCGAGATATTAAGGGTGGCATGGGACTTTTGGAACATAGTACTAGCTGTATATTATAATAGTTCCAAATCTGATATGCAAACCGGTCAACTCACCTTATATTATTTCACTATTTTTATCGAACAGTTCGAACACCTAATCTCACGTACAAATTATATATATATAAATATATATATAAAAGAAAACACATCTCTAACACAACAACTATTCACTACCATCTATATATAATATATATATATGTATATAACTTTCGGTCGGGTGTGACAAATGTGTTGTTTTGAAACTTGCAAGGACCACTAAAGAACCGCTGTAAATTTTGAGGTATAGTCGTGTGGGCGCGAGTGGAAGGGGATGGCGAGAGAATGTGTCCTTTGCCCTTAGCACCGAATTCGCGTGCACTGATAGGTAGTATTGCGTATTTACAATGATTTACGTTTCGCGGCACGGAAGTCGTTATAATAATAATAATAATAATAATATTTTGTGCACATACCCACTCGGCGTAAAATAATATATTATATGGAACCGTCCGACCGAACTCGCGTCTATTTACGACGGTCCAGGCTATTGGCGCGAGTATATCGCACCGAAATAATATTATTATTATTGTTTTGTTGATGTGAAATAACGTCTCGTTGGCACGTGGACGTAGGTTTGAATTATTATGGCTTTGCGCGATTGCCAGGCGGCATCGTAATTGCGTAGAAAGCGCGAACCGTCATCGTTTCCGAAAGGGAGGAAACGTTTCCGTTTCACAACGCATTCGAAACGCGGGCACGCAGTGCGTGATTCTGACGCGTGTTCATAACCTTAAGTGTGACGACGCCACCGCCGCCGCAGGGGAGAAACCAAAAATAATATTATCATCAATTATTGTCCGGAGGCGATGATCGGGAGGGTGAAATCACAGATTTAATAATGCGTTTAACAACTAAAGAGTTGTCATTTGAATATCGTTGTGTTATTATAGGGTGACCATATTTAAGAAAATAAAATACAGGACAAAAATATTTTTAAATAAATAAGTATTTATTACATAATATAATACATACGTATGTTTTTGAATCGTGACAAAAGTATAATTTTTAAACTACTTATTATATAGATCAAATTTAAACACATAAAAACACTATTTTGAAAAACATAAAATAACATAATGAAACTAAATTGATATTTTTAAAAATTTCTTCAAATCCTTTATTCGTGCATATTATATACTTTACTTTCTAAAAAAAACTTGTTAATTCATTTTACGATTATAATAATTGATTAAATGGTATCAAAAAGATTTCTAGATTCTTACATTATGTTTCATTCAATAATTTCATTTCAAAAATTTTAAACAGTAAGTCAAAAAACGGGATTAATATGGGACAGACTTGAAATTACGGGACAAAAAGCGTCCTGAGAGAAGTTTGTCAGGACAACAGGACACAGAGCCGAAATAAAAGACAATCCTGTATAAAAAAGGACGTATGGTCACCCTATGTTATTATCATCTAACGTTTCTACTATATAATATATTATATTATTCTTAGGTTGAAATTATGGGGGAGGGGGGTGCTTAAGTGTACTGAAAAATTGAAAATTTGAAATATTAGAATCTCCAAGTGTAGTCCAAACGTAATGAAATTGTAGCAGTAAATTTTTGCGAAAATCAATATTTTTGTTAAACTATAATATTTAATTGAAATGTACTGTATGCATAAATAATAATTGTAATATTATAAATGTATTATTATTATTATAACCTCACTTTATACGTAAATATATGTTCGGAACAACAAAATGTTTGATAAGTGTGAAAAACTTGCTGTTCAAGATACAAAAAATATCATTATAAATTATTGCGAGATTTATATTACTTTGTTGTAGATTTGCAAAAAAAAAAATAAAGAAATACATACAAACTTTTGAACAGGAGTGTACTAAAATAAAGGTTAGATAGATAGATAACGCCTAATTCGATTGTTTGTTATAATGAAATTGAAGTAATACATTGATTTTCATTAAGTACTAATTACTAAATACATTCAATCAAAGTTATTTAAATTTAATACGTAATTCAAGTACTAATTACTAAATACATTCAATCAAAGTTATTTAAATTTAATACGTAATTCCATTATTTATTTATTTTTTATGACTTGCGTTTCTACTTACTGATAAAAATATTTTTCACCAATTAATTGACGTTCCGATTTGATTTATCTATAATATAAAACGAATTATTATAATACATATTTGAACGTGTTAATTTGGTGTTTCCACTTTTCTCGTCTGATATTTCCTGGTGCAACAGTGTTAGGGAAGTAATGGAAACGAAAAAAAAAACGTGTTATTATTCAAAGAGTTGAAATGTGGTGTTGTTGAGACAGAAGTGCAAATTAGATGATACTCGTGTTGTTAGGTGAATTAATCGCGTGCAACTCTTGAGAAAAAGAAAATAAGATAGAAAACACTTTTCAACACAAACCCGTATTACGAGTCAGATAAACGGTGAGGATTCTAGTATTCTTAATAATTTAATTAAGTATTTGAATCCGGTAAAGAAATTATTCGAGATTCGATAATGTTTTTACTGTGCGCAACACGTCCCGGAGGTGAGTTTATTAATCTCGGTGAGTGTTTTGGACACTGACAGAATGCTGTATTGTACGTATTATAACATTGTATGTGATGACTTTTGTACGCGGTATCATGTTTGTGGTGAATAAAAGTTCACCGACACGTCGGTCGTTTAAATAATAGTGCGTAGATTTCACATTCGATTGTGTTTATATAATAGAGGTTCCCAATCTTTTAAACGCAATGCACTCTTCTCTGAATCGTATTGTAAAAATATTTATTATTATTATTATTATTATTATTATTATTTTTTTGTTTTTGAGGGTAGGTGAAATTTTATATTTTTTTATTAAAATCGGTTGAGTCGATTTTTAATATTATAAGAGCTTTGCATTTCAAAACACAGTGAAATTTATCATTTCACGAACAATTTAATCTACTTTGTGTTATTCATTAATTTTTTAAACGCTCATGAAACCGAAGATCCGCTCAGTCCTTATTGAAAAAAAAATAATTTATTGAATTCTAGGAGCGAAACCTAACCCGTACCCTTAACCCATGGTGCAAAGAATGTTGGGCTCTTTTATGTTTTAATTTTCGCCAATCGTTTCAATCAAGAGAATATAATAGTATGCACATGGTTAATATAGTAAACTATTATGGTGCTCAAAAATATACCACATAAAATAATTCTGATCGCTTTCAATTTTAGATTCTGAACGAAGTGAAGAAGCCAATGATGTTTATTTTTTTTCTGTGTAAAACTTTTCGTATGGAAATACCTGTCCAAAAGTTTCGATCAATAGTTTTTTGAAACCAAATTTGCCTCTAGATTGTACTTTAAAGAGGTCATTTTTTGAATTTCTCAATTCTTGAATTTTTTTGGAAAAAACTACCAAAAATTTGACAAAAACGACTCGGAAACCATCATTTTTTGATCCGAATTTTATGAAAATTTAATCATAGATAGAAAATCATATAAGAAAGATTTTGGCGTAAGAAAATTTTGAAAATGTGAAAAAAAAAATTTAAACATTTTCCTAAAATTTTTTTTTTTTGTTTATTTTTTATGTTATTAACTTTCTTCGTTCAGAATCGTTTTATTGAAGAAATGATTTACAGTTTCTTTAAAATTAAACACACCTGTCAAGAGAATTCCACCCGTCGTGCGAAGTATGTCCGGCTTTTTAAAATATTTCTTAACGACAACATTTTGCGGTTTACCGTAATTTCCGATTTTCGTTAATTATTATTATTTCATGTGAATACATTTCAACACATTTGAATTTAATATTAATTAAAAAAAAAAAAAAAGGAGTGTATTTTGAAGTGATTTTACAGTACAACTTATACTGCAGGTGATCGCAGAACACGTCAACGCAATCGTCTTCGGACGGCCGTTGTTCGCACATCATTGTTGTCAGATTTTGAATATTTCGCATAGGAAACTAACCGAACCGAATCGAACCTCCGTAACTCGATTCCATCGACGACGACGGAGCACTCGACATTTTCAGCGCGCTAAAATCTTAATTAAGTCGCTTTGTCCGCGCGACAATGTGTGCGGAAGCACAGCCTCCGGGCTGATGCCGTGGACGGGCGGAATTTTGTCGGCTCTCGGTTTGACGTGAATGCGTATATTCATTTCTCAATTAGAGACCAAAGTCGGTTGTTTTTGACATCAACGCTGGCGGCGCGAAATTTCAAGTCGTCTCGAGTGCTCGTAAATAAGCAAAAACGTAATAAGTAAAATAGCATATACCTATTAAACGATTCACGACAAAAACGCTTACAGCACCGTTGCGTAATTATTTTACGCACACGTCATAATTATTAGGGTTGGGATGTTTGTGCACTGTTAAAGTGGATTAAATTTAAAAGTATGCGTTGAATATTTTTATATTTTAATTATTACTCGATGAAAGACGAGTAGCTTCACTTTAGATATTTTTATTTTAGGCACTTAAAACAACAGCTATAACATGCACACTGTAGTTACACTGAAAAAATGGAAACTAAATGGTTACTAAATGGTAACTGTAACTTGTAAATATTTAAAATATAATATATGATTATTACGATGTTAGGTTAGTATTAAAATACTGATTACAGATGTACAAACTAGCAATAGGTTTTAGTTGATAATTTATTTTTATTTTGATACTTCGTGGCGGAAACCACACAATAAATGCTTAAAAACAAAAATCAACCAATTTATGGATTTATATGCTAAAAATAGGAAGTTATGCGAATATGTACAAAACACAATTTTAATATATGAATTTGGACATCACCAAACAAATTTATATCCAAAAATATATGCAATAGGACCATCTAAAAAAACATGCAAAATCATAAACATCAGAAATTTGTCATGATATATACGTACAAAGATTATTTAACAACACTTAATAAGTCACCTCGTAACAAAAGCTATCCTCTTTAACAGTTACAAACCTACTAAACACAATCCATCAAAAGATCTTAAACAACCACAACTGTACGGTTTTACCCTCCTGGTAAACATTCAATACAATACAATATAGCCCGAGGAACTACCGATCGATACCTGTCTTTATCAGTACACATCATCGGTTAACTTGCTTGAGTAAATTAATACCGAGATGTTGTACTTTTCCTATTTCTCCTTCAACACGCAACAAGCCAAGCCAAGCAGTTTCAACTAGGTATTGGTTTCTAACCAAAAATAACCGGTTTTGAAACCAGAACCTAAGCCAAATTAAAGAAGCCCGACTTTCTAAAATATTTAAATACCATAATTAAAAAAAAGAAAAAAACCCATATAATCCTCATTCGAAAAACAAAATATTTTTTTATCGTTTCTTAAAGTTTGTCAGGACATATATTTTGTAGGTAAGGCCAACATTATTCATTGAAAATAATTTGTAAAAAAAAAAAAATCTTCTCAATAGAAAATATCGCCAAGGAACCAAAATGTGAATAAATTCATAAACAGAATATTACTAAAATTTTTTATATATTTTCTAATAGTATTTAGGTTTGTGATTAAAATATTAACTAAATTATAAATGTATTGATTTCTTATATCGTAATCTCTTTAAAAATTTAATCGTGTAATGAAATTAATAATTTGTTTATCTATTAAATCTATTTACAACCTCTTAGAACTGATATTAATAGAAATCGGAAACGGAACTTCATTTTGTATTTCTGAGTACCAGAACCAAACCGAAATCTAGATTTTATACTTTTAAGATCCAAAACTGGAATTGTAACTAAAAAATCAGAAAGGTTCTAGTCTCTCGTTCCCACATCCAAGCTCAGTAGTTACAGTTACCCAGCACATAAAACTTACTGATTCCTGTACTCTAACCTGTAGCTGTACGCAACACACGTATGCTCATTACCATAGGAGACTTTCAAGTAAAAGAGATACGAACTATTTTCGTTATATTTGTGTTACTGTAAGAAGCATAGACCTCAAATTGTGTGTTTGTACAACTTAATACACGTGTATTATGTATTTATAGATTATTCACTCAATAAAAATTGACTTTACAACTACATCGTCTTCACTTAAGGACAACACGTGCGTTAGTTAACCTGAATAATTAAACGTTCGTTACACACGTAGGTGTTATGAACAGTGTAGAACAACAATAAAAATCAAAACATTTAGATAAAGTTAAAAAAAAATTTGGTAATACGATTATCTAGGTAAAGATAAAAGATATAGACAAATTTATTTATCATAATAAGGATGAATAATAAACTAAATTTTATCTAGATAAAAAAAAAAGATAGTTTTTTAAAAATAATTTGAAACTACATACCTTGTTGTACCAATAGTATATATTTGTTTTAGCAATAAAAATAAATGGTGGTTAATGCTACAAAGGACGCCCAAAGGGAGGGAGATGGAATTCTAAAAAGGGGTGTTATTAGTCACGCTATAAATGCAAAAATAATTAATTGGGTGTACAAAATAAAAAACAAACTTTTATATACCTATTGATTTACCTAGTAATATATATATATATATATATATATAATTATATACCAAAATAATGAATATTACCTTATATACTGTAATAATAAAAAATAAATTTTATTGATCCTTCGGAACTTTAAAAAACGAATAAAAAATATATGTATCGATTATCGCTTTTTGGTTAGCCGAATCAAAGTGTATAAACTTACTTAGAAGTCCCCATAGGCGTAATTGGGGGAAGAGGACTTGAAGGAGAGCTAAGCTCTTTCAATACTACTCATAACCTACATCGTGACATTTTGAAAATTACATTAGGTTAATGCTTTTGGAGAGCTAAATCAATCAAATAAACATATTATTCTCCACCCCTTCTCTCCCCCCCAAAAAAAAAATATATATATATATATTTTCTTATTTGTGCCAATGTATAGGACCTATGAAAACAATGTATATTATATACATGACGGCTACGAGTCACGAGCTCTGGTAATGAAATTTCGGCTGGCAGTTGACAACGGTAAAGCCCCAGGACGAGTCAGATGCGTCGGTTTCGATGTGATAAACAGTCTCGTGGCGCTTTTGTGAGGGGCTTCAATTTGTGACGTTGCTCGGAAATCAAAAAGTCAACTTCACTCGTCGTTGTCGCGACTTTTGCAATAACCGACAGACTTTTAAAAGACCTACTGAAAATTATGTTGACATTAACATGAAATATATAACCCAAATCAAGCAAACTTCAACACGTGCAATAAAAAAAAATATTATAACATTATTGTATATTATAATGCTAATGGGAGATTACGATAAATTTTTAACGATAATAACCTATTCTACATCTTGTAAAATTGGTTAAATGGTTTTAATTAAAACGTAATTAATTAAATGAACAATGTTGTTCCGAATGAACAACAAAATAAGAGATGACTGTGGAGAAAACTTCAGTACGAAAAAGAGGTAAGTAAATAATTTAAATAAATCTTTATTTTAGATTCTGAGCGAAGTGAAGAAGCTAGTGTTTTTGCAATGATGTTTATTTATTTATTTTATTATTCTTTTTTTTTCTGTGTACAACTTTTCGTATAGAAATACTTATCCAAAAGTTTCGATCAATAACTTTTTGAAATCGGATTTTCCTCTAGATTGTACTTTAAAGAGGTCATTTTTTGAATTTTTGAATTCTTCAATTTTTTTTTTTGGAAAAAACTACCCAAAATTTGACAAAAACGACTCGGAAACCATAATTTTTTGATCCGAATTTTATGAAAATTTAAACATAGATAGAAAATCCTATAAAAAAGATTTTGGCGCAAG